>JAPXFY010002217.1:0-12500 GCA_030674185.1 Monoplex corrugatus
CTGCCAGACGTTAGATGGCAGGTTTGGGCGGAGAATACAGGAAACTGTCTGATCACACAGACGCAAACACATGCATGCATTCATCAGAGCACGCACGCACACACAGCCACACAAACAGGCACGCACACGCTTGCACGCGCACGCGCACACACATACACACACACACACACACACACAGGCACACACACACACAGAGGCACACACACACACACACACACACACACATACTCACACACACACGCACCCCATGCCTTAACCAGTGACATAGTTTTACCCAGCACGTAAGATGTCATATGTCTATGATTTCCTATATATTGAATATAATGATGTGCATTGTGGCGACATCGATATACAGCAGCCCTGCTGTCCCTAACTTCAACAATCATCACATTAACACGACCTTCAACATTCTGATGCCTTCACTCAGTAAGAATAATACACAGAAAATATGTACAGCAAGAGTCAATAACTCAATGTAGCTCTATAGATATGATGACTATATCAAAACAAAAACTGACCACACAATGAATTTTATGAGCACTTGAACATTGTCAAAAGATCCTTTTGTCACTGCGTACAAGACAATGACTCAGCCACACAGTATGTTATTCAGAGGGATGAGCTCGTTCCGTACTGATCAGAAGATGTTCCATTCAGATAGACACAGCACGGTCTGAGAGGTACATCAATGAAGCTTAGCTTCTTGTGTCGGGAAAAATTGCGTCTGCAGCTTGGTTCTGTCGTGGAAATCACTGTCTGCTGCTTGTGGTACGTCCAGTAGAGTATTCAAAAATGTCTTCACTTTTTTGGATCGCCAGGTCCTTTCAGGTTTCCCGGTTTCTAAAGTGATCCGAAGGTGTGTGTGTGTGTGTGTGTGTGTGTGTGTGTGTGTGTGTTGTGTGTGTGTGTGTGTGTGTGTGTGTGTGTGTGTGTGTGTGTGTATGTGTGTTTGCGCGCACGCGTGTGGTGTGTGTGTGTGTGTGTCTGCATGTGCGTGTGTATGTGTGTGTGTGTACGTCTGTATACGGTATAACATCAAACACGCTATCTAAATATCGGTGTCCCAGTGGTGGAAATCAGTATATTGTCCCAAGTTATACGCAGACCTTCAAATAATTACTGTTTGTATGACAACATCTTCAGATACTGTTTCTATTTAAAAAGAGATCTTAACAGATTTTGCTGATTTTACATAAGGCCTGAAATTTATCATAACAATCCGTCCTTCTGTCACTCACACACATAAGCATACACACGCGCACGCTCACACACATACACAGACACACAAGCACGAACACACACGCACGCACACACACACGCACAGAGAGAGACATAGCTGAATTAGTCGCTATTTTACAAGCGTTGCATTATCTAGTAAACCTTACACATGTATTTTTCAAAGTAGTTCTCTTTGTTGATTCAAAATCTGTATTATATGCCTTGCAGTCTTTTGATACAGACACAAGACCTGATATAATTACTGAGGTAAATCATCTTATACATTGTTTAAGGATAAAAGGTACAGATCTCAGTTTATGCTGGGTGCCTTCTCACGTTGGTCTTCACGGCAACGAAGTAGTTGACAGAGCAGCTAAGCAAGGTGCACACAATTCTGATAATACTACAGAATTACGTATTAATACTTCCGTAAAAGAAGCTTGCAACTTGCTAAAATCAGCCTCATGGATTCGTTTTCATGAAAAGTTTGTGCCACAACAAATGATAAAACTTTCATTTCAAAATGTGTGTAAAAAATTGCAGTTTTCTTCCATATATCATTTGAGAACGATTGTTGCTGTTCATTTTCGTATTCAGCTAAACGCACTGAAAACAAAATACTGTAAAAATGTCAAAGTGTATTTGCGGCGAACAATTCACACTGTTTCACTGTCTATTTTACTGCAAAATGCTACGTTCTTTTTTACCAAAAATGTTTACACAAGAAAATTATTCTGAAACTCATTTTAAAGAAGTAACTTCCGATCAATCTTTGTCAGTTAAAATTTCAGAATCGTTGGTTCACAGTCCTGTTAATGCATTACTTTAAGCTTATGAAGTTTGTACTTTAGAGTTAAATTTTCCATACACATTGTTGATGTTAAATGTTAGTGTTAAGTTCTTGTTCCATTTTTCTATTTTCCCACCTACTTATGTCTATAACTATGTCTCCTCTATGCCCCAAAACCAACCCGCCCATCTCTCATCTCACATTCTTTTTTTTTTTTTTTCGTCTAGTATCACTCATAGTGAAAAGACGTTAAATCAAAGAACGAACACAGGGAGAGAGAGAGAGAGAGAGAGAGAGAGAGAGAGAGACAGAGAGAGAGAGAGAGACAGAGAGAGACAGAGAGAGACAGAGAGAGACAGAGAGAGACAGAGAGAGAGAGCCAGCTCACTTAAGACAAGAAAAAGCTTCCTTGTTACCTCCCTTTTGCCATGCACATACATGTATCTTCTCCCCTCCTCACCCCATCTCTTCCCGTTTAACACAATGTTAACTGCATATCGTTCCTGTCTTGTAAATATGTCTACATGCTGTTTTTGTACCCTGTTTCATTCCGTACCAAGCTAAAGACCCCCAAATCGAAACCGGTAGGTATTTCGTGTTCGTCTGTATTCGTGTAAAACACTATTCAAGTCCTAATGTTATTGCAACACACATCTTTCTCATACCAATTTTCTCATTTCACCTGCTGCCATTCTTCTTTTTTTTTTCTTCTCATGATGATAACAAACCAACATCCGTTGAAAACTTTTGAAAATATCTTCTTATCTCCAACTCCCCCCTTCATCTTACACCTCTCAAAGTCCGTAACTATCTAAATGATACTTTTGACTAGCAAAGCCCATATTCCTCTTTAGCTTTTTCCTCCCTTCCATTATCAGAGAGAGAGAGAGAGAAAGAGAGAGAGAGAGAGAGAGAGAGAAGCACAGAGACAGAAAACATTATGTGTGTGTACGCACGCATGCACAGACACGCAGACACAGAAACATACAAACAAGGACACGCAGACACAGACACACAGAGACACAGACAGACACACAGACACAGGCAGACAGACAAACAGACAGACACACACACACACACACACACACACACACACACACACACACACACACACACACACAATTTTTCCCCTCTATTTTCCCACTCATACGTCAAGAACGGTTCTCATACACAACTGACTATACATCCAAGCTTGGATACGAAGTGCACACATACATTTCTTTTCCTACAATGCCATGATTCAGGCGACAGCCAGGTACTATCATTTTTCAGCTTTGTCAGAACACAGAGACTCGCGGAAAACGCTAGCAGCCAGGATAAAAACACTCCTGACACATTGACAGGAGAAAGAGCACATGGGAAAGAATGACAAGAATATCAATTGCAGACTTTAGCACAATATCAAGGGTTGACAGCCAGAACCCAGCATCTCACTTTTTTGTCATTTTTCACTTTTTTTTTTATATACTGAACTTTTGCTTTTGATGTGATCTTTCACTTGGTGGACTTAGTTGGGTTTTTTGCCATGATATTAAGTTTTGATCAGTTATCGATAAAACCAAAAACCAGTATCTCAAAATGTAGATATAGCCTCTCCCCAAAAAACCCAGTTAAAAATCGTCTCCTGTAAACTATCAGAAAATCGAGATACTTGGTTCTGGTTGTCAACCCTCGATGTATTCAATACGTAGAGAATCCGACGACTGCATCGGTATCTCACAATGTAACTGAAATTTTTTAAGGCTTCTTTGAGCAACATTCTTATAGCTAGTGTGGTAGGACTTTAAATAGAAAAGAACAGAACAGAACAGAAAAGAACAGAAGAGAACACAATCCACCTGTTACTTAGTCGTCAGATTGAAAAAAAAAAAAAGAATTGGAGGGGAGGGAGGTGGAGATGAGACAAAGAGAAAAGAAATACAAAATAAAAGGAAAAGAAAGAAGAAAAAAACAAGAAGGAACAAACACGAGAAAAAAAGAAAAGACGATGAAATAAAAACACAGCAACCTTTTTGTTTTAACCCGAGTAGCAGTTTATTCATTCCAGCAGTGTTCTTCTAGTGTCAAGATTCTCTGACAGGCAGGCAGTAACCCCCAGACCGTGGAGTGGCTCATGTGGAAAAACATGTCTTTGCTCTCCTCAATCCTGCACAGAATGGGGCGCGTGGGATGTCCCCCTGCCTCGCAAAAAGCTGATATCTTCGATCAAGCGCCAATCGCCAATCGCCACTTCTTGTGCGCCCCAGAGATGTTACACTCAGTTTACGATCATGCGGCTAGACATGAGGGGGGAAGGAAAAATTTGGGGGATAAATAAAACTGATACTTTGGGAAGCAGGGTGTGGCATTGGAAGGCTGAAGGAGGGGTGTTAGTCGTCTGCGCTTACTCTGCGTGTGTACGTGTGTGTGTGTGTGTGTGTGTGTGTGTGTGTATGTGTGTGTGTGTGTATGTGTGTGTGTGTGTGTTTGTGTGTGTGTGTGTGTGTGTGTGCGTACGTACGTGTGTGTGTGTGTGTGCGCGCACGCATGCATGCGTACGATTGTGCGTATGTGAGCGTATACGTGCATGTGTATGTTCGTGTGAGTGCATACGTGCATGTGTATGCGTGTGCATGCGTGCGTGTGTGTGTATGCGTGTGTGTGTGTGTGTGTGTGCGTGCATATGTGCATGTGACTGTATGTTTGTGTGTGCGTGCGCGTGTGTGAAGTAATCAAAGAGTCGTAAAAGATGATCAAACAGTTCAGTTGCCAGCTCCACAGGCAATCTGTCTTTCTGATTAGCTATATGTGGCGTGATGATGAAATATTACATGACTGAGCGTTGAACACACCACCATCTAACTACTTCACAAAGTGCATGTTACTTGTATGTATGCACCCCCCACCTCACCTCACCCCTCTCTCTCTCTCCTTTGTTTTACTGTAGTACTTTGTTTTTTGTTTTGTTTTGTTTTTTTGCTGTAGATTATGAACGGCAGATAAGTAAGTTGGCCTATATGCTAACGCCTGTATCATTGGAGAATAAAAGTTTTAATTCACTTCAACTCCATGTGTCCGTGTCTTTCTCTGTCTGTCTGTTTGTCTCTCTCTCTCTCTGTCTATCTGTCTGTCTGTTTGTCTGTGTATCTTGCTTGCCTGTCTCTTTTACCAAAAACAAGATTAGGTATTTATACATCTAGTTTAGCAAATTCTGGCACGAGCAGTTCGAATGATTTACCAAAATGACTGAAAGTTAAACTATGATTAAAAGCATTTAAAAATAAACAGATTAACAAAAACAAAGGAAGATATGTAAAATGGCCCAGGTGTCAATATCTTCATAGACAGAGCCCACGCGCACGCGCGCGCGCACACACACACACACACACACACACACACACACACACACACACACACACACACACACACACACACACACACACACGTATCAGAAGACTCTCGATTCAACAGCTAATGACAATATCCCCAATGCAATGTGACCTCTACATGTATATATTCAATATAATGACCTGTACTGTGGCGGCATCAATATGTAGCAGTGCTGCTGTCCACAACGTCAATAAACATCAGACGGGCATGACCTTCAGCACTTCGACTTTGTCTTCCAGAAAGCATTGTCAACAAACAGACAAAGTGCAGTGGATCACAAGCCAATAATTCAATCAACCTCCATTGACGTGGCGAGTGTACTGAACCAAACGATTGACCAACCATAGCAGACTTCGTGATATTTTGAACACAGGAACAAGGTATTCTTGTTGTTGCTGACAGATAATGACTCAAAGAACTGTATTCTTGTTCTTGATGACAGATAATGACTCAACTGTATTCTTGTTCTTGATGACAGATAATGACTCAACTGTATTCTTGTTCTTGATGACAGATAATGACTCAACTGTATTCTTGTTCTTGATGACAGATAATGACTCAACTGTATTCTTGTTCTTGATGACAGATAATGACTCAACTGTATTCTTGTTCTTGATGACAGATAATGACTCAACTGTATTCTTGTTCTTGATGACAGATAATGACTCAACTGTATCTTGTTCTTGATGACAGATAATGACTCAACTGTATTCTTGTTCTTGTGACAGATAATGACTCAAACTGTATTCTTGTTCTTGATGACAGATAATGACTCAAACTGTATTCTTGTTCTTGATGACAGATAATGACTCAAAGAACTGTATTCTTGTTGTTGCTGACAGATAATGACTAAAAACTGTATTTCTTGTTGCTGACAGATAATGACTCAACTGTATTCTGTTGCTGCGACATAATGACTCAAAGAACTGTATTCTTGTTGCTGCTGACAGATAATGACTCAAGAACTGTATTCTGTTGCTGCTGACAGATAATGACTCATAGAACTGTATTATTGTTGTTGCTGACAGATAATGACTCAAAGAACTGTATTCTTGTTGTTGCTGACAGATAATGACTCAAGAACTGTATTTTGTTGCTGTGACAGATAATACTCAAGAACTGTATTTTGTTGTTGCTGACAGATAATGACTCAAGACTGTATTCTTGTTGTTGCTGACAGATAATGACTCAAGAACTGTATTCTTGTTGTTGCTGACAATAATGACTCAAAGACCTGTATTCTTGTTCTGTGACAGATAATGACTCAAGAACTGTATTCTTGTTTTGCTGACAGATTAATGACTCATAGAACTGTATTCATTGTTGTTGACTGACAGATAATGACTCAAAGACTGTATTCTTGTCTTGCAGACAGATAATGACTCAAAGAACTGTATTCTTGTTCTTGCTGACAGATAATGACTCAAGAACTGTATTCTTGTACTGACAGATAATGACTCAAAGAACTGTATTCTGTTCTTGAACTGACAGATAATGACTCAAAGAACTGTATTCTGTTAACTGACAGATAATGACTCAAAGAACTGTATTCTTGTAACTGACAGATAATGACTCAAAGAACTGTATTCTTGTAACTGACAGATAATGACTCAAAGAACTGTATTCTTGTAACTGACAGATAATGACTCAAAGAACTGTATTCTTGTAACTGACAGATAATGACCAAAGAACTGTATTCTTGTAACTGACAGATAATGACTCAAAGAACTGTATTCTTGTTCTGTGACAGATAATGACTCAAACTGTATTCTTGTTTTGCTGACAGATAATGACTCAAGACTGTATCTTGTATTGCTGACAGATAATGACTCAAAGACTTATTGTTGTGCTGACAGATAATGACTCAAAGACTGTATTCTTGTACTGACAGATAATGACTCAAAGAACTGTATTCTTGTAACTGACAGATAATGACTCAAAGAACTGTATTCTTGTAATGACAGATAATGACCAAAGAACTGTATTCTTGTAACTGACAGATAATGACTCAAAGAACTGTATTCTTGTAACTGGACAGATAATGACCTCAAAGAACTGTATTCTTGTAACTGACAGATAATGACTCAAAGAACTGTATTCTTGTTACTGACAGATAATGACTCAAAGAACTGTATTCTTGTAACTGACAGATAATGACCAAAGAACTGTATTCTTGTAACTGACAGATAATGACTCAAAGAACTGTATTCTTGTAACTGACAGATAATGACTCAAAGAACTGTATTCTTGTAACTGACAGATAATGACTCAAAGAACTGTATTCTTGTACTGACAGATAATGACCAAAGAACTGTATTCTTGTAACTGACAGATAATGACTCAAAGAACTGTATTCTTGTAACTGACAGATAATGACTCAAAGAACTGTATTCTTGTACTGACAGATAATGACTCAAGAACTGTATTCTTGTAACTGACAGTAATGACTCAAAGAACTGTATTCTTGTTACTGACAGATAATGACTCAAAAACTGTATTCTTGTACTGACAGATAATGACTCAAAGAACTGTATTCTTGTAACTGACAGATAATGACTCAAAGAACTGTATTCTTGTAACTGACAGATAATGACTCAAAGAACTGTATTCTTGTAACTGACAGATAATGACTCAAAGAACTGTATTCTTGTAACTGACAGATAATGACTCAAAGAACTGTATTCTTGTAACTAGACAGATAATGACCCAAAGAACTGTATTCTTGTAACTGACAGATAATGACTCAAGACTGTATTCTTGTTGTGCTGACAGATAATGACTCAGAACTGTATTCTGTGTTGCTGACAGATAATGACTCAAAGAACTGTATTCTTGTACTGACAGATAATGACTCAAAGAACTGTATTTTTGTAACTGACAGATAATGACCCAAAGAACTGTATTCTTGTAACTGACAGATAATGACTCAAAGAACTGTATTCTTGTAACTGACAGATAATGATTCAAAGAACTGTATTCTTGTAACTGACAGTAATGATTCAAAGACTGTATTCTTGTAACTGACAGATAATGACTCCAAAGAACTGTATTTTGTAACTGACAGATAATGACCAAAGAACTGTATTCTTGTAACTGACAGATAATGACTCAAAGAACTGTATTCTTGTAACTGACAGATAATGACCCAAAGAACTGTATTTTGTAACTGACAGTAAATGACTCAAAGAACTGTATTCTTGTACGACAGATAATGACTCAAAGAACTGTATTCTTGTAACTGACAGATAATGACTCAAAGAACTGTATTCTTGTTGACAGAAATGACAGAACTTATTGACTACTAAAGACTAACTGTATTCTGTTGATGCTGACAGATACTGACTCTGAACTGTATCCAAAGTAGTTTGCTACAGATAATGACTCAAGAACTGTATTCTTGTACTGACAGATAATGACTCAAAGAACTGTATTTTTGTAACTGACAATAATGACCAAAGAACTGTATTCTTGTAACTGACAGATAATGACTCAAAGAACTGTATTCTTGTAACTGAAGATAATGATTCAAAGAACTGTATTCTTGTAACTGACAGATAATGACTCAAAAACTGTATTCTTGTAACTGACAGATAATGACCAAAGAACTGTATTCTTGTAACTGACAGATAATGACCAAAGACTGTATTCTTGTTGCTGACAGATACTGACTCAAAACTGTATTCTTGTTCGACAGATAAGACTCAAGAACTGTATCTTGTACTGACAGATAATGACTCAAAGACCTGTATTTGTATACTGAAATAATGACTCAAAGAACTGTATTCTTGTAACTGACAGATAATGACTCAAAGAACTGTATTCTTGTAACTGACAGATAATGACCCAAGAACTGTATTTTGTAACTGACAGATAATGACCCAAAGAACTGTATTCTTGTAACTGACAGATAATGACCCAAAGAACTGTATTCTTGTAACTGACAGATAATGACCCAAAGAACTGTATTCTTGTAACTGACAGATAATGATCAAAGAACTGTTTCTTGTTACTTGAAGAATGACTCAAAGACGTTTTTCTGGTATGACAAAAATGACTACTGAAGATGTACATTCTTGAATGAACATGAAAGAAAATGACCAAAGACGTATTCTTGTCTGACGTAAGACCAAAAGTAACTTGTACTACTGTAATGACAAAAGACTAAAAGAATGATTCAGTAACGTATGACTATGACCCAAGAATGTATTCTTGTAACTGACAGATAATGACCAAAAACTGATTTTGTAACTGACAGATAATGACCAAGAACTGTATCTTGTAACTGACAGATAATGACCCAAAGAACTGTATTCTTGTAACTGACAGATAATGACTCAAAGAACTTATTTGTCTGACAGATAATGACCAAAATGATTCTTGTAACTGAGATAATGACAAGATGTATTCTAGAACTAATTGTCAAAGAACGTATTCTTGTACTGACGTATATGCCAAAGAATATATTCAAGAACTGTAATTAATGCCCAGAACTGAACAGATACTGACACAGACTGTATTCTTGTACCTGACAGATAATGACTCAATAACTGTATCTTGACGACAGATAATACTCAAATGAACTGACAGTATTGCTCAAAGAAGTAATTCTTCAAAGACCGTATTCTTGTAAAACTGACAGATAATACTCAAAGAACTGTATTCTTGTAACTGACAGATAATGACCCAAAGAACTGTATTCTATGTACTGACAGTTATGACCAAGAACTGTATCTCTTGTAACTGACAGATAATACCCAAAGAACTGTATTCTGTAACTGCAAAAAGACCCAAAGAACTGTATTCTGTGTAATACTCACAGACTTATTTGACTGACAATAGACCAAAAACTGTATCTTGTAACTGACAGATAATGACTCAAAGAACTGTATTCTTGTAACTGACAGATAATGACTTCAAAGAACTGTATTCTTGTAACTGACAGATAATGATTCAAAGATACTGTCTGCAAACCAAAACTATCTGACTACAACTCAAACTTTCTGTCTGAACTCACGTATGACAGTAATGACCAAAGAACTGATCTTAAACAGAAATGACTCAAAGAACTGTATTCTTGTAACTGACAGATAATGACCAAAGAATGATCTCTAAAGACAGATAATGACCCAAAGAACTGTATTCTTGTAACTGACAGATAATGACCAAAGAACTGTATTCTTGTAACTGACAGATAATGATCAAAGAACTGTATTCTTGTTAACTGACAGATAATGACTCAAAGAACTGTATTCTTGTAACTGACAGATAATATCGAACTGTTCTGAAGTAACTGACAGATTCTTGTAACTGACAGATAATGACCAAAGAACTGTATTCTTGTAACTGACAGATAATGACTCAAAGAACTGTATTCTTGTAACTGACAGATAATGACAAAGAACTGTATTCTTGTAACTGAACAATAATGACTCAAAGAATTATTCTGTATGACAGATAATATCAAAAATGTATTTTAACTGACAGATAATGATTCAAAGAACTGTATTCTTGTAACTGACAAAGATAAGATCGAACTGTATTCCTTGTTACTACAAGATATATCATAGAACTGTAATTCTTGTAACTACAGATAAGACTCAAAGAACTGTATTCTTGTACTGACAGATAATGACTCAAAGAACTGTATTCTGTGTAACTGACAGATAATGATCAAAGAACTGTATCTTGTAACTAGACAGATAAATGTATCTCAAAGAACTGTAGTAATGACTAAGAACTGTATATGTAAAGACTGATTATGACTAAAGAACTATGATTCAGACTGTATTGTGACTGACAGATAACTGACTCAAAAACTGTATTCCTTGTAACTGACAGATAATGACTAAGAACTGTATTCTTGTATGTACAATGATAATGATTCTTAATGAAGATAATCTGTTACGACAGATACTGACTTCAAAGTGAACAATTTTGATAACCAAGAATGTACCTAAAGACTCAGTATCTTGTAATGACCAATAATGACTAAAACTGTATTCTGTAATGACAGAGAACTGTTAACTGAATTGACTTGTAATGACTAAGAAGAACTGTATTCTTGTAACTGACAGATAATGACCAAAAACTGTATTCTACTGAGTAATGACCAAAATGATCACTCAAAGAACTGTATTCTTGTTGCTGCTGACAGATACTGACTCAACTGTATTCCTGTTGTTGCTGACAGATAACGACTCAAGAACTGTACTCTTGATGCTGACAGATAATGACTCAAAGACCTGTATTGTCGTTGCTGACACATAATGACTCAAAGACCTGTATTCTTGTAACTGACAGATAATGACTCAAAGAACTGTATTCTTGTAACTGACAGATAATGACCCACAGAACTGTATTCTTGTAACTGACAGATAATGACCCAAAGAACTGTATTCTTGTAACTGACAGATAATGACCCAAAGAACTGTATTCTTGTAACTGACAGATAATGACCCAAAGAACTGTATTCTTGTAACTGACAGATAATGACTCAAAGAACTGTATTCTTGTAACTGACAGATAATGACTCAAAGAGCTGTATTCTTGTAACTGACAGATAATGACCCAAAGAACTGTATTCTTGTAACTGACAGATAATGACTCAAAGAACTGTATTCTTGTAACTGACAGATAATGACCCAAAGAACTGTATTCTTGTAACTGACAGATAATGACCCAAAGAACTGTATTCTTGTAACTGACAGATAATGACCCAAAGAACTGTATTCTTGTAACTGACAGATAATGACCCAAAGAACTGTATTCTTGTAACTGACAGATAATGACTCAAAGAACTGTATTCTTGTAACTGACAGATAATGATTCAAAGAACTGTATTCTTGTAACTGACAGGTAATGATTCAAAGAACTGTATTCTTGTTACTGACAGATAATGACTCAAAGAACTGTATTCTTGTAACTGACAGATAATGACCCAAAGAACTGTATTCTTGTAACTGACAGATAATGACTCAAAGAACTGTATTTTTGTAACTGACAGATAATGACCCAAAGAACTGTATTTTTGTAACTGACAGATAATGACTCAAAGAACTGTATTCTTGTAACTGACAGATAATGATTCAAAGAACTGTATTCTTGTAACTGACAGGTAATGATT
>JAPXFY010002217.1:20000-28775 GCA_030674185.1 Monoplex corrugatus
GTATCTGTCCAATGCGAGAATGGACCCCCTATTTTTTTCCGTCCTATGAAGGTGGTTTTGACCACTGAGCCACAGGGTTCACTATTATCAAACAGCAAACGACAGATTTAACCCTTTGACTCCCGTACCCTACCCACCAACTAGAAAGACTTAACCTATTGACCCCCGTACCCTACCCACCGACTGGAAAGACTTAACCTATTGACCCCTGCACCCTACCCACCAAGGAAAGACAACTCTTTGAATCCCTTACCCTATCCACCAGCATTCTGAAGCTGGTGGATAGGATGGGGGAGTCAGAGGGTTAAGGTTTTGCTTTGCTAGCATGGTTGACAATGCAGGATGCTGGTGGACAGATTGTGGGAATCAAAGGGTTAATTCAAAGCGATGGGAAGACGCAAACGATAGCATTTTTTTTCACGGTTTGTGCGTGCAAAGATATAGCATTTTTTTCACGGTTTGTGCCTACAAGGATATAGCATTTTTTTTCACGGTTTGTGCGTGCAAAGAGTCTTTTCGCCGGTCATTTGAAAACTGTTTTTACAACTGAACAACACCTCCTGCAGACGACGAATGTCAATGGATGCACCACAAAAAGTGTTCACCTCGTTGGCCAATAGAAACGTCGGTTACACGTGATCTACATTTTTCGGTAAATTGTTAAGTGAGATACTGTCAAATTGCATTTTTCGTTTGGAGAGGACAGGCGAGGTGGACTGGCTGCGAATCTTACACCGACACCTGGTGAGTTCTTTGCAGATGATAAACGGTTTCACTTGTTAGGCTAGTTGTGTTCTGAAGAAAGAATGAATGATAACGTTTATTTAGTAGACAAGACAGCCTACGATTTAAATGTCACTCGTTCTGTCTGCTAGTATGATGATGACAGGTACAAATTTGGCATATAGATTATAGAAACTTAACCACCCCATTTTTCTGCACATCGGAAATCGGGCTGTTGTTGCTACCTTCTTCAAAGACTACGCACAATCATTGTAACATGAATCTCACAACGGTAGTCCTACCCCTGCCTCTCATCCTGATCCTGGCTTTTTTTAACCAAACTTACCGGTGAATTCTTGAGATCAGAGATGGGAGTTACAATGGAACGACCATATCATGAGAAAGATACTTAAGGTCAAAACAAGGTGGTAATGTTCACATTTGCCTCTTAGTCTTGGGAAGAGGCTGTTCCTATCATTTTCTGCCTCACTGGTCCATTCACCTCGTTTTCCGTTAAGCTTCCATACTTTCTCCTAAAACTGGTAATTGGGCACATTTATAATATTGGACTGCATTTTTGGCTCCAAAGAAATGTGCAGACAGTTTTTGTAGGCCAGGTTTTGTATGGGTTAGCGTAATTTATATTTATATTCAGGTTTCTTTTAAAATCACCTGTGATTAATAGGACGGAATGGTCAGCGCCAGGGGAACGTCAAGAATATGTGCGCAAATCCATTGTGCCCCGAAGTTCCTCTTTAAAAGAGGGGTTGATTGCTGTAGCCCTTACATAGAATTTCACAATCGGCAAGGCTTTAAACTACAAGAATAATAAGCACATGTCTTCACACACATACGTACTCGCATACAATGATACACGCGCACACGCACAGACGTGATTGCGAGACGGTTATTGGGGTTATTGCTAGGATTAAGACTGGAAGCAATTGGGTCATGTATATCCGCAAAATTCCAGATAACTGAACTGTACCTTTGCCGAAATTACTAATCTTTAAGTAAAACTGCTCAATTTGTCGCACTTTTCGAGGTCGTTGGAGTAGAGAGAGTCTAGTAGAGACCTTGCTATTATCAGGTCATTTTTTTTCAGACGGATCGTAACTATCACCATGGCGATCAGGCACCCGTTATTTTTGTTTAAAGCCCAGCCGACTGCCTAGTCATATCGGGGCTATCACTTTTTCAAAACAACGCATATTCAACAGGAAAAAGAATTTATTAAACACGTATTAATGCATTCGCGCACATAATCTAAGATCATAAGATGCCCCTGAGGTTGTCCAGTCTGTCCAATCTATCGCACAGGGGATTTAAAACATACTTGAATACAAATTTAAAGTTAACTAAGGACACTAAAACGTATATAAGAATGGGCCTTAATTATCTAAAATTGCTTCCGCATATTTTCCTAAAGCCCAAAATGCACACTTGATACGTGTACCCAATTATCAATCTTAAAAGTACATGACTTTATCGAACATACACAGGTGAATGGACCAACAAGGCAGAAAATAAGACAAAGCAAAGGAGAAACGACATTAAAGAGGAAATGTGTAGCACAATGTCCAGAATGTGGGGATACTATATACTGAAAGCGCCGCCGGCATCCCCACATGGGTAGGTACCCGTTTATAACTGGTTAGACTGGTGGTTTGTTAAGCTGTAATAACCAGGTGAGCTGCAGAATCGCAGGATTTAAGAGTGCACGGTTTAAGTGATGACACGCTGATAAAGCCATTTGATTGTAGTCTTATTCGTTGAAATGCGTGACTGTCTTTTCGATTGACTTTAATTTTTTCTTGTCGAGCATGATTATACTTTGAATAATCTCTCAGTACGTTTTCAGAAACGGCCTTTGAAATCTCAGTTGGATGAGCATTGAATTTAGAAAGGTCTTTGCTACTAAACATTTTGCTTTTTCCCCCGCACGAGGTATCGAAACTTTTGACTTTCGCATGAGAACTTTTCCAACAATTGGGCGGGGCTTATTGTGCGCCAAACCGTTCCTCTGTGGAAATGCTGAAAAAGCGGCATGACAATGGTTAAAGGGGGAGGGGAGAGAAAATTGCAGCGGAAACGGAGAAAAACCGGACCTGGTTCAAAATCCAACAAATTTATGATCAAAATTTGTCTGAACATAAGGATGTATTTATTGAAGAGATTTTCATAAAGACTTGATCAACTCGTAACACTGGCTTAGTTTAAAAGAGTTCACCAAAATCCATGCTTCCTTTCTGCTGTAGGCCTATATTTTTTTTCATACAAACACTTGCTTTGGTTGTTCTGGTGCCATGTTTTAAATAAAAACTGACACGCTAATTTGGTGTCTATAGACAGTTCATCTTTCTAAGCACTTGTATTTCGCTTTTTAAAATTCTATTTTCATTTCGTGTGTGGAATAACAACCCAAACGGTTGCGGATACGAACTATGAGGTGCGCTACGTGAAGACTGGCCTTACTCAGTTACTGCCCATTTTAACACAATGTGCTGATGTCAGTGTAAGATAGATAAGATCCTCATTCCCCCACTTCCCTGGAATGGTTATTCCTGTCGAATAAATCACCTGGTATGGATGCTGACGTAAAACGGAATCAAATCGATCAGTATTAATTATTAAAGGTTAAGTGTTCTTACCATTTCGAGTCATGCCCTTTTAAAATGTAGTTATTCAAATCTCCCCCCTCCCCATCTGTGGTGTGGAAAGGGTAGTAGACCTCTTTAAGAAAATTAAGGTGATTAATATAAACCGAGCAATGGCATGTTTCATTGTTTGGGTCACCCGTGCATGGGTCTCTATGACGTATAGGGTGATAGTGCAATGCAGAAGTACTTTATTTTAATGACATGGCAGATGAAGAAATGCATTTCACAACAATGCAAATTGTTTCAGTGACTGATATAAAGAAAACAGCGCGCCAAGACCTCTCCAGGGTTTCTGTGCAGGTATACGGTTTGTCATTCTGAATTTCACAGTTACGTGACATCTGCAGTGTCAGCGTATAAGCGCTTTGACGCCATCTTGAGAAGCGAATTATTTTATTGCCGTGGGGATGCCGGGGGCTCTTTCAGTATAGTATCCCCACATGTGCTAGAAAATTCCTCTTCTTTGCTTTGTCATTTCTACCTAACATTTTTATGCCTTAAAGGTCCATTCACCTGTGTAACACTGTAAAAAAGTGTGTAGCATACTTAGAATTGATTATTGGGTACATGTATTAAGTGCATTTTTGGCTCTTGGGAGGTGATATGCGAAAGTAATTAGGTAATTTATGCCCGTTTTTATAAGGTCATGTATGCTTATATTTCAATTATTTGTATTCAGGTGTATGTTATCTCCCCTGTGCGATAAATTGGGCGGAGTGTTCAACGCCGGGGGCATGTCGATGGATTATGTGCGCGAATGCATTGATGTGTGTACTTTTCGTTTTTCCCGTCGCTGTTTTGTATGTTTTGAAGCGGTTATACGCCTGATATGGCTCTTCGCAGTCGGCTGAGCTTTTGAACAATAACAATTTTCATGAAAATATATGTATTGTCCAGAGCAGGTAAAATATCCAAATTCTTTTTCCAGCCAAGAAATAAAACGTGACGATGACCACTCAAAGAAATGAAAGCACGAAGACAATGGAGATTCCAAAGTCGGGATCAGGTCCTATTTTCTGAATTCGCTATTTCCAGGAGGACGTCTGCTGGCATCAAGTACCAGTCCTGCTTCTACAGACGGGCACCACCAGAGCTGTGGTCACATTCAGTGGAGATAAGTTTTGTATTACTGCTATATCTGCTGTCATGGTCTGTTCCTCGGCTTTTCTCTTCAGTTTGACTGGAAAATCAAACTTCTGGCTGCGCATGCTGAAGATCCCACGTCAGTTGAAAATCATGAAGAGCAGGGCATTGCCCGGCTGCCTTGGTATAAAACATTGGAGAGAGAGGTTGATTTCCCAGGTCCCACCCCTTGAAGACCAGTTAGCCTTCTTGCCTTGCTGCAGTCGGCAAATGTACCATTATTGTCCGTCTCCACTCTTGTTCCCTCCCTCCACCTTTCCCACCCTCTTTATGGTTATGCATGCATGTGTACTTGTGTATGCATGGAGGTAATGTGTAGTACGCCAAATGTAAAGAATGGGGTTTATAAGGATTAATCAATTGCAATTTAGACTTGCAAGGTGAGCATGTTTATCTTTTGACGGGCGGTTGTTGACATATTGTTCGCCCTGATATATGGCTCTCATAGTCGGCTGGGCTGTAAGCAATATGAACTGAACTAAACATCCCTCCGCCCTCTTTCTCACTTTCTGGCTACATATATATGCATATATATGTGTGTACTTGTGTATGCACGGAGGAGAGTAAATGTGTAGTATGTCATGTAAATAACGGGGTTTTTAAGGATTAATCGCACTCGGACAATTCCATAGGTGATCTACCCATATCGGCCAGATAAATATCCGGCAGACGTCTTAATATTGTGTAAAAGTTTATGCGTTGGAAGGGTTTGAAATGGAAATGGGCGAGGGGAACTTTGGACATCGCCGGAATTCAGTTAAGTTCATATTGCATGTAGCTCCGCCGATCACAAGAACCATATCGTCCAGTACAGAGATCAGTATGCACACACCTCAAATATTAACACCGCGTTGAAAAGTCCATGTTTAATTAGGCTACTTTAGAACCACCCAGCTGTAAATGGGAAATCGTTCCCTCTGGGGTCAGGGAAGGTAACGCTGAGAGATTGGTACCACTGTCACTATGCTGTCTCCTCTCCGACATTTGAATTTTAAACAAATTTTGGTTTCCAGGACTAATAGTTACAAAAGATTTAAAACAACCTTTTGTACAGAATCACAAAGCATTCCAATACAAGTGAGATTAAATTTAATCATTGCAAAGTGATTCTTACATGTTGACCGATTTGTACACTTTTGTCCATTGATTCCTAGAAATTTGTATGTGTTCATAATGGAATGCATGCGTGGTGTATATGCATGTCTGTATGCATGCGTGTGCGTGCCTGCAGTGTGGTTTTGTTCAATAATTGACTATTTTTGCAGGTGAAATCGCCAGTAGCCCGGTATTTTAAACTTACCTCCCTTTTCTTTTTCCCGCCATCTCACTACTCCTTCCCCGACGTCGCACTTCTATATCCCTCCTTTTCTCTCTCCCCTCCCCTCCTTTACCCTCTCCCTCTCCTTGCCTCTCCCATTATTCTCAGTCCTGCCAGTCGCTATTTTACTATGTTACTCATATCACTGATCACTGTCCTAAGTTCAAAACGAAGGATGGCGTCTGAGGAACCTGGCCTGCAGGCGCCCCTACCAACTGTGGTTACAAACGCTGCTTTGGTTTTGCTTCTTTTGATCTTGCTTCTGTTGGATAGCAGCTGTTGTATGTTAAAATGTGTTCTCTACGTGCACGGTCACCAGCTTACGTCGTTGTGGGCATTATTTTTTCCATTTGGTGTTGCCTCGTCTGAGGTCGCCCCCCCCCCCACCCCCTGTAGGGATGACGGGGGTTCTATCAGTATATAAAGTATCCCCACCTTCTGGAAATTCTGTGCTAGAAACGTCCTTTTCTGTCACTTTTTTCTGCCTTGTTTCTTTGCTTTGTCATTTCTACCTATCGTTTTTGCCTTAATGGTCCTTTCACATGTGCGTATTTGATAAAATCTTAGGTACTTTTTCTTAGGATTGATAACTGGGTACATGTATTACGTGCATTTTTCCCCCGTTGGGTTGCCAGGGCCTCTTTCAGTATAAATAGTATCCCCACCTGGAAATTCTGTGCTAGAAATTTCCTCTTTTCTGTCACTGTTTCTGCCTTGTTGCTTTGCTTTCTGTCATTTCTACTTGTCATTTTCTGCCTTAATGGTCCATTCACCTGTATTTGTTCGATGAAGTCTTGCTTTTTCTTCGGATTGATAATTAAGTACATGTTTTTGTGCATTTTTGGCTCTAAGGAGGTGAGATATGCAGAAGTAATTTTAGGTAATTTATGCCTGTTATGTTTTGGTGTCCTTATGTATGCTTTTATTTGTATTCAGGTGTGTTTTATAAATTTCCCTGTACGATAAATTGGAAGCACATCAGAAATAGCCAGCAGAATCGGATGAAAAGCTTTACCAACAAATGCCTATCAATTAACATCAGGAAGAGTTCTTGAATGTTAAATAGAACCAATGTTGTACGGTTGCGAGGCGTGGACAGTCAACAAGCAAAGCCAGAACAAGATTGAGGCAGCCGAGATGTGGTTTCTAAGAAGAATGTTGAGAGTTCCATGGACAGCAAAGAACAAACGAGACAGTCTTGATGGAGGCAGACAAGTAGATCACTCATAAGGAAGATTAGGAAAAGATTGGCAACATTCATAGGTCATTTCATGATGAAGGGGGATTTGGAGCACCTGGTTACAACGGGAAAGCTGGAGGGAAAGAGCACCGGGTAGACCCAGGGAGAAAATGCTGGACGGACTTGCAGAGTGGCTGGGGACGAAGAGGGTGGGGGAGATGCTTGGGGCAACGAGAGATAGAGATGGCTGGAGGTCCATGGTCGCCAACGCCATGCGGCAAGGCACCTGATGATGATGATGATAAATTGGACGAAATGTCCCACGTCGGGGGCATGTCCTTAGATGATGTGCGCGAATGCATTGTGTACTTAATTTTCTTGTCTTTTTTTTCCTGTTGAAGTTTTGTATGTTTTAAAGCGGTTATAACACTGATATGGCTCTACGCAGCCGGCTGGGCTTTAAACAAACAGAAGTAGGTGTATCCCTATTTTTTTGTTCATAATGGTATTTGTTCTTTGGTTTGGGGTTGGTCCAAAGGCCATAGGCGCGTGTGTGGTGGTAGTGGTGGTGGTTTTTTTTTTTTTTATTGAGCGGGAATTCTAGTGTCTTCAGTGGTTATCTGCCGTTGTCCAGGCCAAAGGAGGGTCGATAAGCTTCTTGAGCCAGATGTATTTTCTGTAGTTGCTTGTCTACTTTTTTACCTACACCTGTACCGGTAACTGTGGCATGGGGAAATTAAACTGGCGTTCTGCAGCTAGAGGGAAAAGTAGTGTAGTCTTGGTGTGGATGTAGTGTTCTGCTCCTCCATCTGGCGCTGCTGTGGTCTTTCACATGGCTCTGGAGGATCTAGTGCAAGTTCGAAGGGCTTGCTGGTTGACAGACATCCAGATCAGGTGGCCTGAGTCACTTTCGTGTAATGTTCAGTACTAGTTGTTTATCCGACTGCCAACGGTGAAATGGCCGTCAGAAATGATATAGGCGCGTAAACGAAACAAGACATTTCCCGTTTTTGGCCAAATTACCTGTCGAGAGTAGAAAAAATCGGTCTCAGATTCTGACCAGCCTTCGTCACGAACTCAAAAAGACAATTTCAGTAAATTCATGTCAAGACTGACAACAGCAACAGGATCAGTTGGGTTCCATGATAAACTCTTAGTACTGATGGCACATGTATTTGTGTAACTGTACTGTTATAAGACATTAAACTGATCGATAAATCAACAATCCTACACTAGAACTAAAACTTAAGCCAGAACTGAAACTTACAGAACTGAAACTTAAGCCAGAACTAAACTGAACTTAAGCCAGAACTGAACGATAAGCCAATCAGTAAATCAATACGTCAACAAAGACTGCGCTTCGCAGGACACTGCTGGCGGAGCAAAGAAGTGGGGGGGGGGGGGGTTCCTATATGGAGACTCAGCCATGGCAAAGACCAGGACGTCCAAAGACCTCCATCGACAAACTGATGGATGATACGAGCTGTCAGTATGATGAACTACCTACTGCAGTGTCTGACAGAAGGAAGAAACGTGTCATGGATAGCCGAGCAAGCTCGACATGATGATGATGAAACTGAGCTTAATCCAGAACTAATCTGAACTTAAGCCAGAACTGAACTAAACTTAAGCCAGAACTAAATTCAAAACATAAGATTGAAGCTAAAAACGAACTTAAGGGTATGAACTTAAAAGCCAAACCTAAACTTGTAATAATCTTGAACACAAACAGAACTCAAACTGAACTTTAA
>JAPXFY010000221.1:0-62500 GCA_030674185.1 Monoplex corrugatus
TACTACTCATCGCTGCTCCACAAGACACCACTAACCCCAAGTTCATTTACTAAAGTCCCAGTGCCAGGATGCCTAGGAAAGCCAGGGAAGAGGTAGAACAAATCAAAACTAAAATCATCACGTGAACAGGGCATGAAGACTCATAGAATCAGAGACAGTTTTCACGATGCTATAACGATTGATGATTTCATGATAATGATCATGATGCTAAGGAGTTCCATCTAGGACTGAGACTACGTGTCAGGGCTGTACTTCACGCCAACTACATAACACATCCTGGTGCCAACCAGGCCTGGTAGATACAGACACCAGCAGCGTTCTTAAGAAATGTGATCAGCGCTCTCTAAGACTCTTCCACAAAGTGAATAGGATGTGACTGTGTGACTCAGTGTCAACAATGAGTTCATATAATTTGTATACGTAAAGAAGAAAATCATTTACTCATATAGCAAACAGAAGCAATCACAGTAGTCAATGGTGAGGAAGACAGAAGGAGAGAGAAAGAGAGAGAGAGAGAGAGAGAGAGAGAGAGACGTAGGGAGAGAGAGAGAGGTATATAATTTTTATAGAGAAAGTGTGTTTGTGTGTGTGTGTGAGCGTGTGCGCGCACGTGTGTGTGTGTGTATTTGTTTGTGTGTGTGCGAGTGCGTGCATGTGAGAATGTGTTATTGCATGTACATGTGTATGCGTTTCTGTTTGTGCGTGGTGTGTTTACGTGTGTATGTATACTTTTGTGTGTGGATGGGCATGGGCATACACTTCATCAAACACCGCATGACCCACCTGATTTATTTACTATGTCTCTTTACGTCGAAGTTTGTTTGAAAAACCTGAAACAGCTGATAAATCATCAACATTGCCACAAAACTGGTGACATTAAATGTTTCATACTTAAAAATCATTTCTTTGATTTATTATACATGCTCACAAACCTGACACGTTCACAGTGAAAACAATGCAATAAATCATCACCTACACTCACTGGTCTGTCTGTTTATAAAGGTTAACGAGAACACAGTAGAGCAAGATTGAAAAAGGTTGAAAACAACTCTGAGTAGATTACTATAACCACACCGCAAGGTCTGACTGTTGCACTGTTTATAGAATATTATCACATCAGTGTGCACTTATCGGAACGACATAGGTATCACCACAAAACCATACATTAGTACACTCTGCTGCCCTGTTTATAGAATATTATTACAACAACCATCACCATACGGGGGCAGGGGTATATAAAGGGGTGAGGGAATCACCAACAAAACGACACATCTAACAGACCCAGTGACTGGTTGTTTCGAGTGGGTCAGAAATTCCTCAGAAGGGGCAATAAAAGATGCCAACACAAGTGTTGCTGATAATCTCCAGGGATTGTTTTCTGGCGTGTCAGTTGCAGTAGTATGTCAAACAGTTTCCTGCACAGCCCCTACAGCTGGAAAACATCTGCAGCACTGTGAAAATGGTTTTCTGTTTGTTGATTTTTTTAAGTTAGCCAAATAAACATTTCCGCTTTTTAACATGAAAAAATACCAATGGAATGTTGCATCTAACTAACTTAAGAAACGGGTTACTGAGCTGATTAGACCTATATCATGTGTGGGTCTGTAGTCTATCCTACAACAGCTACAAGGATAGCCTGTGTTAAAAAAGTGTGTCACGTCTACAAATGAAGGTGATCTTAAACACGGCTTAGTACATAACAGTAGATACATGTTACTAGGTGAGTCAAGTTAAAAAGCGGAGGCAGATTAAGAGGACTCCACACAAAGGTAGGTTACTGTATGACCACGTATCTTTGAATGGAATCTGTGGTGTAATAGCCAGCGTACAATGCCAGAAACCCATGTTAGACTCCCAGTCAAACATTGAATGTTTTCCCTCCTCCACAAGACCTCGAATGGTGATCTGGGAGCTAGTCTTTTGGAGGAGACAATACATTGAGATCCCATGAGCAGCATGCACTTAACGTTCATAATGTTCTGTTCAAAATTCCATTCTCAAAGATACAAAAATTACACAAAGACATGAAAAAATACAATGCAATAGGTGGCCTCTTGTTTAACATAACTGCTTTTCCCCTAGACAGCCAACTCTTGTTTCACTCATAAAAAACCGTTGTTGTAACAACGACTATAACAACAAAGACTGCCCAATCCAATCCAGTGGTCCATCACTACATTTGCGTGTCACTGTCAACTAAATGAAACTGGTCCAGTCTGGATGATGGATCAGTTTGACAATGACCCATCTGTCTGACACATGCTGTAACATGCACTTTGAAGGACAGTTTCAGTTTAAGTTTCTCAAGAGACCGTCTCTGTGCTGGGAATAAATTCCATATACCCTGACAATACAGACGGCATGTGGTAGATAACATCCAAGATAATCAGGGTACAAGCCCTATACCTGCCCATACACGCTGACAAGGCTTTAGGGTCCTAATAACATGTATTCTATGTCTATCCTCATATCAAACTGTCACTGATACAAATGTAAATTTCTTCAACTTAAAACACTGCGTATGGATTCACATTATAGACAGCTGCATACATTCAACCTCCACACAAGTGTAGTTCGCTTTGTGACAGAATTTGTTATCTATATCACCTAATTTCCCTAACCCATCCTCTACACTTGATCCACAAAGATAGAAAGCCCACACGTGCGCGATTGTACACGTGCACACACGAACTCCTACACACACACACAACACACACACACACACACACACACACACACACACACACACACACACACACACACAAAACATGCACATGCGCACACAGACAGACAGACAGACACACAGACACACAGACATATAGACGGACACGCACATACACGCACACAGATACATACACATATACATGCGCACTTGCATACTTGCTTGCGCATGAACGCACACATAATCTCTCTGTCTGTTTGTCTCTTATATTTCTTTGACGACACGCCCAGAAACTTTGCATTCCACGTAGCAAGAATCTACGTAGGATAAGGTTTGAAACAGAACCGATGTTTGTCTCATTGATGATGATACTTGTTTTAAACAGAAGCACCAGTTTTTCTGTGACTGATGATGGCTCTTGTTTTAAACAGAAGCACCAGTATTTCTCTGATTGATGATGGCTCTTGTTTTAAACAGAAGCACCAGTATTTCTCTGATTGATGATGGCTCTTGTTTTCTATTCCATGACTGATTTTTGGCCACTTCCTCTAACATTTCCTTACTGAGTAAGACAGTCTTTGGTATGATGACCCGACTTGTGTTTGTGAAGATGTGACTTTAGGTGTCTGACGACCTGAGATGGTCAGAGATGAACAAGTATTTGTAAGGTGGCTTTGCCTCCAAGTTTGTCAATACGTTTATTTCCCAAAACACAGTGTCCAGGACAGTAAATCCTCATGAGCTATCGCAGATTGATACTGTTCATTGTTTCATACCATCCACAAAGACAGACACACAGACACACAGACATACAGACGGACACGCACATACACGCACACAGATACATACACATATACATGCGCACTTGCATACTTGCTTGCGCACTTACATATCTCCTCTCCTGGCACAACTTCACTGGCTCCCTGTATCAAAGCGCATACAGTACAAACTAGACACCATGTGCTACAAAAGCCTCAATAACGCAGCCCCCGATTACCTGTCAAGCCTACTTGAGATCTATGTTCCCTCACGTACCCTCCACTCTGCCTCCGATCCTCTGACTTTTCGCTTTCCACGCACTAAGCTCAATACCTATGGTCCACGAGCCTTCTCTGTTTCTGGTCCACTCTCCTGGAACAAACTTCCTCTCTCAGTCCGTCAGCAACCTACTTTTGCCTCCTTCAAGTCCGCTCTCAAAACTCACCTTTTCTCCTCTGCATAAAATCCTAACCTCACTCAACCCCCCTCTGCAGCCTGTCTCCGCTCGGAGGGGAATCACTTTGTTTTAATATATAATTTTATATGATGTGCTCTCTGTGGTTTTCCATTGGTTTTATTCTTGCTTTTATTGCTTTTATTCTTTTCTCCCCATTTGTGGCCATGCATGTGTGTGTGTGTGTGTGTGTGTGTGTGTGTGTGTGTGTGTGTGTGTGTGTGTGTGTGTGTGTGTGTGTGCGTGTGTGTGCGTGCGTGCGTGCGTGTGTGCGTGTGTGTCTTTTCGGCGCTTGGATTTGATTTTGTCGAGATTTGCGCTATATAAATATTGTAATTATTATGTATGCATGTGCGTACGTATGTATGTATGTATGTATGTATGTATACGCTTAGATTTATGTATGTATGTATGTATGCATGTATACGCTCAGCTTAGATTTATGTATGTAAGTATGTAAGCATGTATACGCTCATATGTATGTAGGTATGTAAGCATGTATACGCTCAGCGCTTAGATTTGATTTTATCAAGATTTTGCGCTATATAAATAAAATATATTATTATTATTATTATTACCATTCTGGGGTTCCTTTTGAACTTTCCACTTATAGAAGGTTTATCTTGTCAGTAAGGAAGACGGCTTGACTCTCTTTTATCATGTCATCAAGTGAAACTGGTCATTTCAACGAATGCGTAATTGCCTCAATTTCCATTATCAGACCGGAGATTGTCATATCATATGTAGCATTTTCTTCATGTATGATAAAAGTGATTTCATTCAGTTTGGCAGTGAAATTCCTCTAAGATTTGTTCTTGACAACTAATTATCGATGTATATGGTTGCATTTTTTGTGGTATTAGCTTATTTACATTTTCGATTAGCAGTCTGAAGTAAGCATAATGTTTACCTCCTGGCCAATTATGGAAATGTCTCCCCTGCGTTTTGTTTTGTTTTTGTTTTTGTTTGTTTTTCGTATAACTCTTCTATGTGCCTTTGAAACAATCGGGATATGTTATCATTTCCACTGTCCCCTTGTGTTCTATCAGCTGGCATATTGATCCTTCTGTCTGTCCCATCCATGACTTTTCCAGGTTGCAGTCAGCTGTCTTTTGTTGTTATGACTATAATGTAAATCACGATGTATATTGAAATGTAAATCACAAATATTCATCACAATATTTCCAATGTCTTCCTTGAAAATTTCATTACAGAAAAACTGAGGTGGTCTTTGCCAAAGACTGTGGATACGAAACATAAAAAAACATTTAACGATGAATATTTCCATCACTGCGATGAGTGAGTCCACCTCATTAGAAAACATCATTGAACCAAACTTGATACAATTAATTCAAATAACGACATTGATCTGGACAATATTTGTTCCGTTTATAGTTATTCTGGGTGTGTTTGGCAACGTAATGACTATCATCATTATTCATCGATTTCGAGCAAACCGTTCTCCTTTGAACCGTTATTTGCTGTGTCTAGCTGTGTCCGATCTCTGTTTTATCATCACAGGACAACTTCATGGCTGGTTACATGTATACCTTGGGTTTGATCTGTTTAGTCGTCACAATGTTGTGTGTAAAGTTGCTTTCTTCGTCTTATACACTTCTGCTAACTGCTCTGCCTGGCTTGTGGTGCTGATGGTGACACACAGGGCCATGTCTGTGGTGTGGCCACATCGTGTGAACGTGATGTGTACGGCAAAGACATCCTGGGCTATCATTGTGAGCGTCGTCATCTTTCTTGGCTTGTCTTGCTCTCAATTACTTCTTTGGTTTCAGAAGGAATGTGTGCAGGGAACGAACAATACGTGAAACACGTCGCTGACATTTGGTTAACAATAGACATGGTTTTATCTTCTGTGCTGCCTTTCCTCTGTCTGATGATCGGTAACATCGTGCTCCTGGTGAAATTAAGAATGTCAGTGAACGAAGCTGGTGACCAGTTTGCTTCCATAGACAGACAGCAGAGTGAGAGAGAGAGAAAAGTGAACTCCGTCACTCTCACAGCTCTGGTCGTGTCTGTCTCTTTCATTGTCTTCACACTACCTCATGATATTTTGCGTCTGGCACCATTTTTGTTTTATGGCAGTTATGAAGGAATCGAACATGAAATATTCTTTGGCGCCATCAATTATCTTACTTTGTGTTTCGACTATCTCAATTATTCCATGAATTTTTATCTTTACTGCCTGACTGGACAAAAGTTCAGAAAAGAATTCTTAAAACTTATGTACAAATTAATTCTGTGCATCAAATCTCCAGTCACGAATTATGAGTAAAGGGTTGTTAACATGTTGATGGACATTCATTCAGTGACAATAATAGATAAAGTAATAAGAAGAATGACGAGAGCAGCAGCGCAGTATCATCATCATGATAAAAATATTTTGGCAATTTAACTTAATGAACGAATTGTTTGTTATGATACAATGCATAAAATACAATTCATTTACATGAATATTATTTATGATTCCTCATTTGCAAATACAATAATGTTCAAATTGTAGAAGTCATTTCTTGTTTGTCTGCCAAGAAGATATGTTTTCTTTTAAAAATAATAAATTCCATCCTTTTATCATAAATACCCATAGAAGATTGAAACTTAGTTAATAAAAATGTTCAATGATAAGTATGTCTATAAAGAAGACAGATAGATGTGAAGATGTCTCAAGATTAGACATTCAGAACATACACATTTACAGGTTGGCTGTACCAGTTGTCCTATCATGTCAGATTGTTGAATAATTATACTACAGGTTATAAACACCAGCACCCTTAGTGTCCTTCCTTGTCAGTGCTCTTTCCTGGTTCCTGTCATACCTGTCTTACCACTTTCAACCAGTGATAGCAAATGAGCCTAACTCCCAACCAGTAAACTTATATATTGGGTCCCACGAGGCTCTGTACACGTCATTGTTTACAATGTCATTAGTCAGTACAACATCAAATATCATTTCTATGCTGGTGAATCCCAGCTCTACAACACTTCATCTCCTGAAAATATTCGAGCTTTTTTTTCAGGAGCTTCTGACTGTTATATGGAATTTCAGAATTGAATGATACAGAATAAGCAACAATTGAATGGAGATAAGACTGAAGCAATGTTTACTGGCACCAAGAACAGGATACCAATTTAAACATTTTGTTCTCCCCAACTAGGTGATTACAGTATTGTACTTTCCGATTTAGTTAAGAACACCAGTGTTGTTTTTGATCCTGGACTCTCCATGCAGAATTTCTTCATCCAAACATGTCAGTCTTGTTGCTGTCACCTGTAAAAATTCAGATTTATTCACCGTTGTCCTTCAACTTCAGCAGCATCAATCTAAGCAACTTTTCTTTTCTTGTCCTGTTACAGTTATTGCAACGCTATGGCTTGGATGTTTCTACTGCCTCCAATGTATTCAGAATTCTGCAGCCCGTCATACCCTTCCTGAAAGGAGGCGTGATCACGTCACTCTTGTACTTCACTTAATTCCCCTGGTTGTCTGTTACTCGAAGAATTTCATATGAAATCAATACATTACACTATAAGTATGTTAATAGTATTGAACCTATTGTATCTTTGTAACCACCTCCAGATATACACCCCTCCTTGAACCATCTGCACTGTTTATTTTGTGTGTGTGATCCATACAACTGGAATGAGTTTCCCCTGTCTCTTCCACAGTCACATAATGCGTCTTCCTTCAAGTCTATCATGAAGGCAAACCTTTTTGTACAGCCATCATTCCCCTTCTATGTGCCCATCCCTTCGTCCCATTCCTCATCTGTCCTCTGCCTCCTAGTGTGCATGTACTATGTTTTCATACATTTTTTCGTTATTTGTTAATGTTTTAGTGAATGCCGAGATAATGCGCTTTGATTTGATTTGGTTAAGAAGATTTAGTGCATCGTGACTATTATTTTCATTATTATTATTATTATTATCATTATTATTTTCATTACATTATTATCATTGTTGCTGTTGCTGTTGTTTTTGTTGTTGTTATTAATGTTATGTTGTTGTTATCATTATCTTTATACTTGTAATCATCATTGTTATTATTATTATTATTATCGTTATCATCATCATCATCATCACCATCCTCTTCCTCCTCATCCTCCTCCTCATCATCATGATCATCATCAACATCGTCATCATTATTGTCGTTTTTAGTGTCAGGCTAATGAATATACTGCTTTGAACACCTCTGACACTCAGGTTTCATTATCATGCTGTTATAAAAGACAAGATCAATGGATATCCATATTGACTCTGTGTGTGTGTGTGTGTGTGTGTGTGTGCGCTTGGCCCTTTGGCTTCCTTACCCTGTCCACCAGCTGGTGGATGGGGTGAGGGAGTCAAGGATTGGGTTTTTGCAGTTGGTGGATAGGGTGTGGGAGTCAAACAGCTAACATTACTGGTAGTGTTGTCAGTAATGTTATCCTAGCTAATTTGTCAACTTGATGGCCTATCTATTATTGTTATTATTATTGCACAATTTCATTATCAAAAAAATCCTTGCCAAGTCATCAACATGATGAACTGAACTATTTATTCTATTGCACAATTTCGTGATAAAGATTTCATGTGCATTTAGATAATGATCATCATTTGCCTCGAACTTGGAAACCTGCATTTTCATAATAGAGGCTTTGTATTTTGGGGCGGTTGTCATATGTGCGTTTTTGTTACAAACCTCCATTTGTTTTATTGGTATACGTTCGTTACTTTCAGACTGCTTTGATCTACCATACACTTGTGGTGCCAAAATGGTATGGTCTGGTCTGTCCTCAGAGTGTGTGTGCGTGTGTGTGTGTGTGTGTGTGTGTGTGTGTGTGTGTGTGTTGTGCGCGCATGCGTGTGTGTTTGTGTGTGTGTGCGTGTGCGTGTGTGTGTGTGTGTGTGTGTGTGTGTGTGTATGTGTGTGTGTGTGTGTGTGTGTGTGTGTGTGTGCGCGCATGCGTGTGTGCACCGCGCGTGCATGTGTGTACTCATGTTTGCATACATGTGTTTGTGCACAGGTGTGGTTTGTTTTTTACTTGAGTTCTTGTGAACTTACATTTTTTGTTCCATGATACACAAATGGAAAACAAAATGTCTTGTAATCGTTTTTGGCTCTTTTCATTATCACTATATATATCAGTTCATTTTTTCACTCGTTCAATTAGGGTACAATCATATGGATTATCACACTTCAGAAAAATGTATTTTCCATAGTGAAAGAAAGTGTAGGCTTGGTGCCAATGCAGAATTTGAGGCATGAAACACACCTGTTTTTTCAAAAGGCTCAGTGCTTACAGTTATCACACGAAGAATACAAGGTGTTTTTTTAACACGCCCAAGTTTTAATTATAAGGAATTTTTGTTATTTTTGTTTAGTTTGTACGTATGTACGGAGCAGAGCGAAGCCCCTTTAGGCGGTTTCTTGTTCAAACTCTGTCAAGTCTCCAGCAAAATCCTGCACCAAGAATCATCTCCAGCTGTCTTGACCATGTCTTGCCACTGGATCCCGGTGATCCTGGACGAGAGAGTGTGGATGATGCTGCGCAAGTTAACTGTGGCGATGGGGGCGCGACGACGTAGTAGGTGAGGATACACTGGCAACTACAGCCGCAAACCTGCACACAGGCGGCTCATGACACTGGTCGTCTTCCTGTGAACGAAGCAGCAGAGGAACCCGGCAACATCCTGAGTGACTGAGCAGCCCTCTTCAGGACCCGCACTGCTCACCTCCTAGAATGAGGAAGGGGCTAGAAAAGGTACCCTAAACATTGCCTGCTTCAACCTATCCTGACCAGCATACCGCGGCTGGTAGGGATCCCATTTAGCGGTCGAAAAAACAGAAACGAAAGAAAGGTTACAAGACTCACCATAGGTACATGGAATGTACGTAGACTTCTAGACAATGCCAAAGCTGGCCCATCTGATAGAAGAACTGGTTGCTAGAGAATTAGCTCCTTACAAGGTTGATATTGCCGCTCTATCAGAGACCAGACTGACTGAAGAAGGTCAACTCACTGAGACAGGTGCTGGCTATACATTCTTCTGAAGTGGACGTTACAAAGAAGAACGCCGTGAAGCTGGAGTAGGCTTTGTGATCAAGTCCAGTCTATTTAAGAACCTTGAACGACTGCCTAAAGGTTACAACGACAGACTCATGGTGATGCACTTGCCCCTCACAGACAAAAAGCAAGCCACACTGATCAGTGCCTATGCCCCAACAATGACAACTCCTGAAGAGACCAAAGAGAAGTTCTATGAAGATCTTGATTCTCTACTAACAAGCGTTCCCAGAGCTGACAAACTAAGGTTCTTGGGGACTTCAATGCAAGAGTTGGGTCCGACTATGAAGCATGGGAAGGCATCATTGGCAAACATGGCATAGGGAATTGCAACAGCAATGGACAACTCCTTCAGACATGCAGCTCTCACAACCTGGGCGTCACTAACACCCTATTTCAGTTGGCAACCAGAAAGAAGTCAACATGGATGCACCCTAGATCCAAGCACTGGCACATATTGGACTATGTCATTATCAGAAAGGCCGACAATGATGATGTACGAGTAACTAAAGCCATGTGTGGCACTGAATGCTGGACAGACCACCGGTTAGTCATCTCAAAGCTTAACGTCCGTATCAAACCAAAACGCAGGTCTCAAGGCAAAAAACACCCACCAAACAGACTAGACACTTCAAAACTAAAAGAGGAAACCACTGTAGAGAACCTCATTAGTGACCTGAACGTCAAGCTGGCTGACCATCATCTTGGTAATGCTAGTGTCGAAGAAGAGTGGGCAGACTTCAGGGACCATGTCTATACATCAGCTCTAGAGAAAATAGGAACTGTCACACGCAAACATCAAGACTGGTTTGATGAAAACAACCAGCATATCCAAACCCTTCTGGATGAGAAGTATAGACGCCATCTTGCCTACCAGTGTGACCCAAAGTCTGATTCAAAGAAAACTGCATTCATATAGTGTCGTCGACAAGTCCAAGCAAAACTCAGGAACATGCAAGACAAGTGGCTAACTGACAAGGCTGATGAAATCCAGCTATATGCAGACCGTCATGACTCGAAAAGGTTTTATGATGCCTTGAAGGCTATCTATGGGCCAACGTCATCTGGCACCTCTCCACTACTATCTGCGGAAATGTTGATCACAGAGCGGTCAGAAATTCTTGAAAGGTGGGCGGATCACCTCGACAGTGTCTTGAACCGCCCTTCCTCAATAAATGAGCAGCCATCGATTGCCTCCCTCAAATAGAAAAGAACAACCAACTTGATGTACCACTTAGCATACAAGAGGTCACAAAAGCCATTGGCCAACTCTCCTGTAGCAAGGCCCCTGGCGCTGACGCCATACCTGCTGAGATCTACAAAGCGGGAGGTCCAATGCTCACACAAAGATTAACTGAGATGTTTGAAACACTCGGGAACAGTCAGTCACTCCCTCAAGATTTCAAAGATGCCTCAATAGTCCACATCTTCAAGAGGAAGGGAAACAGACAATCATGTGACAACCACAGAGGAATATCACTAATGTCCATTGCAGGCATGATATTAGCAAGGGTGCTGCTGAACTGCCTCATTTTTTGAGCAGGGTGTGTTGCCAGAGAGTCAATGTGGATTTCGGGCTGGGAGAGGTACGGTGGACATGATCTTTGCTGAGATCTACAAAGCGGGAGGTCCAATGCTCACACAAAGATTAACTGAGATGTTTGAAACACTCGGGAACAGTCAGTCACTCCCTCAAGATTTCAAAGATGCCTCAATAGTCCACATCTTCAAGAGGAAGACAATCATGTGACAACCACAGAGGAATATCACTAATGTCCATTGCAGGCATGATATTAGCAAGGGTGCTGCTGAACTGCCTCTTTTTTTGAGCAGGGTGTGTTGCCAGAGAGTCAATGTGGATTTCGGGCTGGGAGAGGTACGGTGGACATGATCTTTGCTGCTCGTCAACTGCAAGAAAAGGCGCAGGAACAACACCGAGCACTGTACACAATCTTTGTCGACTTGACAAAAGCGTTTGACATGGTGAGTCGTGAGGGGCTGTGGAAGATAATGGCCTTCGTAAATATGGTGCGACAATTCCACGATGGTATGATGGCACGGGTCCTTGATGACGGAGAAATGTCCAGAGACTTTCCTGTCAGCAATGGCGTGAAACAAGGATGCGTCCTTGCGCCTACACTATTCTCTATGATGTTCTCGGCAATGTTATCAAATGCATTCTCTCCAGAAGACCCGGCATAGATATATGCTACCGCAGAGACGGCAAGTTGTACAACACAAGACACCTCAAGGCGACCACTAAATGCAGTTACAGCACTCTTCGTGACCTCCTTTTCGCAGACGATTGTGCGTTAAATGCTACAGTGGTGAACAGATGCAACAATGCATGGACAAATTTCCAACTGCTTGTGACAACTTCGGTCTTACAATAAGCACAAAGAAAACCGAAGTCATGTATCAGCCTCCTCCATGTGTTCCATATACTGAACCAAATATCGAGGTCAAAGGCACAAAACTACATGCAGTCGACAACTTCACATATCTCGGCAGTTCCCTATCACGTTGTGTGCATATTGACGACGAAGTCAACAAACGCATAGTTAAGACCAGCACTGCATTTGGGAGGCTGCGTCCTACTGTATGGGACAGAAGAGGTATCTCAGCCACAACTAAACTCAAAGTGTACAAGGCGGTGGTCCTCACCACTCTCCTCTACGGCAGTGAGACCTGGACTGTTTACAGTAGACACGCAAGGAAATTGAATCATTTTCACACCAAAAGCTTCAGAAAGATTCGCTAAAGTCCCACAACATATACTGGGAGAACTGAGAAAACCTTGCCCTCGACCGTACAGTCAGGCGTAAAAGAATCGCAACGGATGTACCACTTCAGAATGGTCTCGTATCCAATCTGCACAAGAAAAACGAGCTGCACAGAAAACTAGGGCTGCAAACCCTTCAACCACAGTAACCAACCACAGGTGTCCAACCTGTGGACGTTACTTCCGTGCCTGGATCGGATTGATCAGTCACCTCCGGACACACTGACTCAAATCAAATTCATGAAGCTGTGGTCATTGTCGACGACGACAGACGAACACCACCACGTGTGTGTGTGTGTGTGTGTGTGTGTGTGTGTGTGTGTGTGTGTGTGTGTGTGTGTGTGTGTGTGTGTGTGTGTGTGTGTGTGTGTATGTGTGTTTATGTGTGTGTGTGTGTGCGTGCGTGTGTGTGTGTGTGTGGAGGTGCGCGAGTGTGTTTGTGTGTTTTTATGTTTGTGTGTGTTTGTGTGTCTGTGTGTGTGCGTGTGTGTATAAAATGTTTGAGCATAATATTATTGGCTATTCATGACCGAAATCTAGGGAAAATACATGTGGAACGTTGACTATAATTGCATAAGTTTAGAGTGGAGCACCCTATGATTAAAATGAAACTTACCACTAATAACTGGCTTTGGTTGGTGATTATGTGGGAAGCACTATTCTCATAGTCTGTAAGGTACGTATATTCCTAGTTCATAGATAATACGGTTGGCAGTATTGCTATTGAAGTCCAATTCTAAATCACGTCTTTACGTCAGCGCTTGTTTTACCCGATGATTTTGCTTGTTTGAAAACAGGGTAAAAACATTGTCAAAGCGTGGATCTCTCTTGTTTCCTCTCTTACTCATTAATTTATCATAGAGGCTTGTGTACACACACGCAGTTAAATACACTTCACAAACAATAACATTTTCATTTTATTGTAACATACTTTGATAATATTTCTGAGGTTTTGTCGTCCCTTCTGGGAACATTTTGTTTCTTCTCCATGTGAAGATATTGTTCTCTTCAAATGCATATTTTCCAAACTTACCATTTCATCTTCACATTGAGTTTTTATTTCCTTTTCTTTGCGTCGCAGGCTATGCCAGTATTTTTTTTTTATCATTGTACTATGGTTAGAAGATGCCGAGGGACATAACTACTTTCTGAACAATTGTACCTTTGCGTCATATAACTGTGATGCTGATCCATGGTGCATGAAATAGACATGGTGTGTGTGTGTGTGCATGTGTGTGCGTGTGTGTGTGTTGCGTGCGTGTGTGTGTGTGTGTGTGTGTGTGTGCGTGCGTGTGTGCGTGCGTGTGCATGCGTATGTGGACAAATATGTGTTTTGTGTGTGTGTGTGTGTGTGTGTGTGTGTGTGTGTGTGTGTGTGTGTGTGTGTGTGTGTGTGTGTGTGTGTGTGCATCTCACTTTTTTGGACCCACATATGTAACAGAACATTTTTAAGACTTCGATTTTTCATGGGCATGGATTTTTAGCCCACAATGTACAGGCGGTATGTTGCTGCATAGTCTGCATACTCCATTTTCAGTGGGCATGCATATTGGGTGTTTTCATGTCTTGAAAAAACTATCGAAACTGATATGATTTAAAAGATCTTTAACTGGCACGTTTGATTTTCTCTTACGTATACACACGAAAGGTTTAGGCTCAGGTAGGTCTGTGCACATGTTGACCTGGGTGGGTGGAAAAATCTTCATCCTTTAAGCACCATGCAGAAGGTAACCAGGCAGGATCGAACCCAGACCTTCCGATTGGAAGTCTGGCGTCTTCCCCACTTGACTATAAAACCCATCAACAGAAGTTTTAAATGCTGCCTCAGTCACTAATCTACAGCCCATCAACTTGACTCGAGATGTGGCAACAGTGAATATGGCCTTTTTTTCATTATATAAAATCAACCACAGCCAATTCTATAATACTAACAGCTTACATAGCGTTGAGGTTAGCACGATAGGCTACTGCCTGCGAAACTATGGCTTCAAACCTGTGTTAGTCAAAAACAATATTGTGGGATTTTTTTGCCCCGATGGGTTCCTGCTCAGAGCTGAGCGTGCTAAGGGCTCGTTGGAAAGACTGGAACTACATAGTCAAGTCTCATCCTCTTTATGGAAGCATTATTGACGACACTACTGGCAGTTCTAGACCTACACTATGGTGTCTGCATCTCCTGAGCCCTGAAGCCTCCAGGATATATGGCAAAAATAAGTGTAGAATGAAGTGCTGTCACACAGTCTCTATCCGAAAATGAAACGCTATACACCATTACTATCATCACAATTCTTCTGGTCATAGCATCGTGAAACATGGTCCCAGATTTCGTGTCTGTATACATCCTACTTGCGATGTAACTTCAGCTTTCTGTGGTCTTGGAGGTGAGCTGGAGACCTGAAATGAGTGACATAGGTGGTGGCGAAGATGGGCAGCAATTAAAAAAAATCAATTATCACTGTAAAAACACTTTGTTCCTCTAAGTTATACATAACTCTAATCATTGCATTAACACTTTGTTTTTCTAACTGCTACATAACTTTAATCATTGTATAAACACTTTGTTTCTCTAACTTCTACATTTTTTGTTTTGCTTGTCAAGTTTATGTGCTGGTTTAAAATCATATTGTCTATCCTCTAGTCACCCATCTCTGAGACGATCTGTATGTTAAATCATACCTTTTTAACATGCGGAACGTGAACAGCAGTGTCTGTTGGAATGAGTGTACGATTGATGTGCACTGTAGATCTTCCAAAATAGATAAAAAATCCAGAAACTACCACCAAGAGTGACAGGGACCAGTGTTTTGACTATCTAAATTATTCCATGAATTTTCAGCTTTACTGCCTGACTGGAAAAACGTTCACAAAAGAATTCTTAAAACTCATGAATAAACTAGTTCTCTGCATCAAATCTCCCCAAACTGACACTAGTAATGAACGTGAGTAAGGAACAGTCAGCCATTTTACCGGACATTTGTTCAGTAATAAATAGTAATGGAGTAACCATAAACATGTTGATATGTGTATTCTTTTCTTTCCTGTTCAATCGATTATAGAAATGTATTTGCACCTACACACATACATTCTTGTACAATTAAACAATGTGTCTAAGATTTATTTCACTGCAACAGTTTTGTAGCACTATTAAATTTTAGTAAAGACATAAGTTTGCTCTGGTTTCATCTTCCTTGTTGAAACCATACACACATACACTACAAGTCAAGCACACATACACACGCACACACACTCACACACGCACACACTCACACACACACACACACACATCGAAACCAAGCAGCTACACACACACACAGACGCACACACAGACACACACACACATACACATGCAGATCCATACACACACAGACACACACACACACATACACATGCAGGTCCATACACACACACATGCAGGTGCATACATACATACACATACACACATGGACATAAACAAAACACAAACAAACAAATAAGCAAACAATCACGCTGTGAAGTGGTTAACACAACAAACTAATAACAGGGAAGTTGTGTGGTTAGTTCCCATAAGTCTGACACTCTGTGAGTTTTTTCTTCATCGTGTTTTGTTCTTACCCAGAAGTGAGTGTGGATCTGATAATGAAGGCAGTGATAAAGATGTAGAACAGCGTGCACGCAAGAGAGTGTGTAAATGTGCCTGCACGTGTTCACACGAGCATCTGCACATCAGCATGTACATATGATTATGTGTATGTGTGTGAGTGCATGTATCTGTGTGGTGTGTGTGTGTGCGTGCGTGTGTGTGTTGAGAGAGAGAGACAGAGAAAAAAAAGAGAGAGAGAGAAAGAGATAGAGGAGGAGGAGGAGGAAGAGGAGAGAGAGAGAGAGAGAGAGAGGGAGAGAGAGAGAGAGAGAGAGAGAGAGAGAGAGAGAGAGAGAGAGAGAGAGAGAGAGAGAGAGAGAGAGAGGAGCGTGTGTGTATCTGTGTATTTACGTAATCAAGGGTGAGAAAAATAGAGTGAATCAGTGCACAAAATTCATGGAAAAATGGGAGAGATTTCTACTGAAGTATTGTGTGTGATTGTTAGCCTTTATTTGTGAGTCCATGCATGCATGCACAAACTCTTTCTCTCCCTCCTCCCCTTCTCTCTTTCCCTGTCTGTCTCTGTCTTTGTCCGCCTGTTTCTCTCACATACACACAGAAACACAGCCACACAGACACAAACATATACACAAACACACACAGACATAGACACACACACACACACGCAAACACGCATAAGCACACAGGAAACAAGACAAACTGCAACTGAAATACAAATCAAGCAAAACACATAGCAGTGGATAGACTTTACTCTGCAGAAATCTCCCTCAGATATCACGTGATAGACCCCTGACTGGAACCCACAAGGAAAAGAAAAAATGAGAGAAGACCAAGACAGACACGTCACCAGAGAACTAACACAGAGGTGAAGGCAATTTGAATGATATAGGCACAGCTGAAGAGAATCTCCCAAAGCCAATAGCTTTCATGGAGTGCTCCCTGGAAATTCAGAACCTCGAATCAAGTAAGTCAGATAACATGTAATCGATCTTAGGTATTGGAAAATATAGATAATTGGGAACAAATGCATTAAATCAGTTACATTACACATCTGTCGTGAAGTTTAGTACTGATATTATTGTTTGTTTGAAATTAATAAAAATTAAACAAATTAGTCATGGAAGTGGAAAACACACTCACACCCACACTAACATATACAAACAAGCATACATGCTCTCTCTCTCTCTCTTGCTCTCTCTCTCTCTCTGTATGTGTGTGTGTTTCTCTTTCAGTATCACTCATAATTGCTTATGCTCAGTAATGAACACTCATATAACAAACACAAATTGTCATAAGTATCGCAGCAAATACTTACTCCTGGCTGAATCATGAACTTTCAGTGACAACGAAGGAAGGTCGTAAGCATCGTTTTATGTTGTTCCCATTTGTGAATTCTCTGCTGGACCAAAAAGCTGCAAATGAGTGCTCGTCTTTTTATTTTCCAACGTAGTTGTCCCTTAGCGTCATTTAACTGTGATGTTGATATGTGTTACATGAAATGGGCGTGTATGTCTGTAATGACTTTGGACTAAACATACGGAATGTGAGGAAAAGGAAACTGCATCGAAAACTGTCAATCAGATTTCACATACATGTGCGTGTTTTGACTCTGTGGGTTATAGACGTGTGTTTTCCCTGCACATTCTAAACGTTTGTTTCACATACAACTGTATTCAGCTTGCTGGATAAGGGTTAGGGTTAGAGTTGACTTTGAAAAAAAATCATATTTTATTTTGTTTTGTTTTGTTTTGTTTATTCCATTTTATTTTATTTTATTTTATTTTATGTTATTTTATTTCATTTCATTTTATATTTTTAGACTTCAGCCTCACGTATATACAAGGAACACATGTCCAGCTGCCAACCCCAAACCATCCTAGTACAGGCACACACACACACACACACACACACACACACACACACACACACACACACACACACACACACACACACACACACACACACACACACACACACACACACACCACATACACACACACACATACACACACACGTATTAAATTACGTATTAAAACTTCCGTAAAAGAAGCTTGCAACTTGCTAGAATCAGCCTCATGGATTCGATTTCATGAACATTTCAATGAAAAGTTTGTGACACAACAAATGATAAAACTTTCATTACAAAATGTATGTAAAAAATTGCAGTATTCTTCCATATATCATTCGAGATCGATTGTTGCTGTTCATTTTCGTATTCAGCTAAACGCGTTGAAAACAAAATATTGTAAAAATATCAAGTGTATTTGCGGAGAACAATTCACACTGTTTCACAGTTTATTTTACTGCAAAATGCTACGTTCTTTTTTACCAAAAATATTTACACAAGAAAACTATTCTGAAACTCATTTTAAAGAAGTAACTTCAGATCAGTCTTTATCAGTTAAAATTTCAGAATCATTGGTTCACAGTCCTGTTAATGTATTGCTTTAAGTTTATGAAGTTAGTATTTTAGCGTTAAATTTTTCCTTCACATTGTTAATGTTAATTGTTAGTGTTAAGATCTTGTTCCATTTTTCTATTTACCCATTTATTTATGTCTTTTACTCTGTCTCCCCTCTCCCCACAATGCAACTCGCCCACCTCTCATCCTTCATTCCCCCTGCCCCCCCCCCCCCCTCTAATATCACTCATAGTGAACAGACGTTAAATTAAAGAACGAACGAACGATACACACACACACACACACACACACACACACACACACACACAAACACACACACATATATTTTATATATACATGTGTATATGTATAGATATGTATAAGGCAATGACCACTGAGACAACAGTTGTACGACCCAAAAATGGACTCCTCCATTGGCAGCACCAACATCACCTATACGTTCAAACGTTAACTTTTTCATTATATGAACTTTCAGTTCAGATCAACGATCTCCTGCCTTTCACTGTCTGTGTCTCTGTCTGTCTGTCTGTGTCCATCAGTCTGTCTGTTTGTTTCTCTCTCTCTCTCTCTCTGTCTCTCTCTGTCTTTCTCTCTCTCTCTCTCTCTTTCTCTCTCTCTCGATATATATATATATATATATGTGTGTATATGTATATAGATATGTATATGTATATATGTATAGGTAGATAGATATAGATATACAAACAGATACATGATATATGTGTATATATGTATGTATATCCCTCTGTGTATATGTGTGTGTGTGTGTGTGTATGTGTGTGTGTATGTGTGTGTGTGTGTGTGTGTGTGTGTGTGTGTGTGTGTGTGTGTGTGTGTGTGTGTGTGTGTGTGTGTGTGTGTGTGTGCATATGTTCTCTATGCCTTATGAATACATCTCTGCAAGTCAGATGTCTCCTCCTAAAGATGTCAACTGAGCATTGGATTACATGTGATTTCAACGTGCGTGCCGTATACTTGCAATAGTGTGAAGTGACAGAGAAGTCAATCGATACTACTGCTCCCAGGTACATTGTATTTTGCCTGTGTTTGGTTCTGTGTTCCTTGTTTGGCTTGATATTTTTCTCTGAAACAATGAGTACTGTGGAGATGACCTTTATGTCTGTCTGTTTGTTTGTCTAATTATTCATCTGTCTGCCTGCCTGTCTGTCTGTCTGTCCGTCAGTCTCTCTGTTTGTCTGTCACCAGTACACCAACTCACCTGTCAAATCAACAGAAGAGTCCATCATCACCATCATTTGTAAAGTGCATCTTATTAAATGGAAACACTGTTGACAAATAAAATCTGAAAACAATACGAACGTGTTCAGTTTTGTCCAACTGTTCTGATGAGCAGTAATATCTGTCCTGCATTCAGTTTGTTTTTCATCCATGTTTTCATAAACTTATTTTTGTAGGAAAAATTAGCAGCTTGATAATGCTGATGATCTTTGTAAGGTTCTTAACTTTGATGTATAAATCAAATCAAATTGCACATCCTCATAAATAACTAAAACATTCACTCACAATAAGAAAAACAACTCACAGGTATCAAGCATGTGCATATCGGGAAGGGGAGGAGGGGACTAGAGTGGGATGAAGTGTGATAGCAGTTTGAAATTGGAGTTTGGAGTTTGTTCAAAAAGGATTCCTCCCACTCGGACAATTCCATATGTGCCTTGCCAACACTTATCTGGCAAACTCTCTGAGCTGGTCAAAACCCTACACACCTGAATAGTCTTGAAATGAGAACAGGGGTGGGGTGGGGGGAGGAGGACTTGTGAAAGACTAAGCTGGCATCACCAAAATGATGGAAACATTAACATGGGCAGCAGGCAGACCAGTTCATCATAAGCAAGGATGAAGCTGGAGATATCTGATGTTTTAAGTTTATGGCCCTTTCAAAAGAACCAACTAGCGAGGTGGAAGGGAAAATCACTGCTGGATTAAACGGTAAATCCAAAGTACAAAGGTATGTGAAAAATTTTCTGGCATGACAACTGGAACGACCAGACAGACAACAAACTGTTCTACAACTGACCAGACTTTAAAAAGTTCACTCACCTCCCCACATCCATTCAAGGAACAGCAGGAAGAAAACAGTTTTACGCAGGTTACACATGGGTCATACATTCTCTACATATTCATACCTTTTAAGTGAATGAAGAAGCACCATGGTGCATACCGTATGAAATGCCACTCAGAATCCAACACTTCTTATTGAATGATGAGACTTGAACGACACGAGACATAATAATCCTTATACAGCAGTCTCCTAAAATACCCTCTTCAGAGATACTTCTGCAACTAAATTTTAAAGATTTTACTAGAGACCAATCCACTTGACCTCTCTGGCCATATGTACGGGAAGATTTTAAAGTTAAATCTAGACTTGACTGACTTATCAAGTACTTCGTTTTCACATGTTAGCTTTTTCAGTAGACTTGGAAGCGTTTTCAACTTGGTGTCAACACTAATATGGTTTTAGTGGCTGGCTGGGGTTTAAGCAACACGATTACGTTTATGGTCACACACACACACACACACACACACACACACACACACACACACACACACACACACACACACACACACACACACACACACACACACAAAACACACACACACACACACATACGCATACACATATACACACATACACACACACACTCTCTCTCACTGTCTCTCTCTGTGTCTCTGGCTATCTGTCTGTCTGTTTGTCTGTATGTTTGTCTGTCCATCTCTCTCTCTCTCTCTCTCTCTCTCTCTCTCTCTCTCTGTCTCTCTCTGGCAGTCTAACAATTCCCTTCTCAAATTGTCAACACAGAGTTGAAGGGACTCATATGTCGGGTTTAGGTTAGTGTTGTTTGTATGAATCATTCTGTCATCACAGAAAAACTCTGTTATTCTTTTTTCTTTCTGTCCCAACTTCTAAGCCGCCTCAGCCATGTTGATTCCATACTACTCATTGCTGCTCCACAAGACATCACCAACCCCAAGTTCATTTACTGAAGTCCCAGTGCCAGGATGCCTACCACAGCTGGGGTTGCCAAGCTGTCATGGGTATATCCACCAGAGGAGACCCTGCATATTTGCGCCTGGGTCAGGATGATAAAATTCAAATGTATCCGTATTGATCCCACTTATTAAGGACACTGCCCACTAAGTTCCCTACTAACGAGGGCAGTTGTTCAGTTGTGGAGCCAGACTGAGTGAGACAGCCTGTGATAAGTACACTACCACTTCAGCCCTCCAACGACAGCCCCCCATGAAACACCAACACCATGGAATCCAAGCATCTCAGACATGGAAGAGTTAGAACAAATCAAAACTATGGTCATCACGAGAGCAGGGTATACAGATTCACAGAATCTGAGACAGTTTTCACGATGCTGTAATGATTGATGATTTCATGATGATGATCATGATGCTAGGGAGTTCCATCTAGGACTGAGAGTAGTTGACGACGTGTCAGGGCTGTACTCCACGCCTACTACATAACACATCCTGGGGCCAACCAGGCCTAGAAGATACAGACACCAGCAGTGTTCTTAAGATATTTGATCAGCGCTCTCTAAGACGCTTCCGCAAAGTGAATAAAATGCGACTGTGTGGCTCAGTGTCCACGATGAGTTCATATCATTTTTATACGTAAAGAAGAAAATCATTCACTTATATAGCAAACAGAAGCAATCACAGTGGTCAATCGTGAGGAAGACAGAAGGAGGGGAGAGAGAGAGAGAGAGAGAGAGAGAGAGAGAGAGAGAGAGAGAGAGAGAGAAGGTATATAATTTTTTATAGAGAAAATGTGTTTGTGTGTGTGTGAGCGCGTGCGCGCACGCGTGTGTGTGTGTTTGTTTGTGTGCGTGCGAGTGCGTGCATGTGCGTGTGTGTTATTACATGTATATGTGTATGCGTTTCTGTTTGTGTGTGGTGTGTTTACGTGTGTATGTATACCTTTGTGTGTGGATGGGCATGGGCATACACTTCATCAAACACCGCACGACCCACCTGATTTATTTACTATGTCTCTTTACGTCGAAGTTTGTTTGAGAAACCTGAAACAGCTGATAAATCATCAACATTGCCATAAAACTGGTGACATTAAATGTTTCATTCTTAAAAATATTTTTTTTTATTTATTATACATGCTCACAAACACGACACGTACACAGTGAAAACAATGCAATAAATCATCACCTACACTCACAGGTCTGTCTGTTTATAAAGGTTAACGAGAACACAGTAGAGCAAGATTGAAAAAGGTTGAAAACAACTCTGAGTAGATTACTATAACCACACTGCTTGGTCTGACTGCTGCACACTGTTTAGAAAATATTATCATATCAATGTGTGCTAATAACAACTACATAGATAGCACTCCAAAACCGTACATTAGCACACTCTGCTGCACTGTTTATAGCACACTATCATATTAATATGTGTTAAATGCAACTAAGCAGGTTGTACCACAAAACTGTGTATTACCAAAGTAGTCAGGTAGTAAGAAAACTTAACAATAAAATAACTTTTGATTGTCATTTTAACAGAAAAATACCTTCAGTTCTACTTGTGCTATAATATCCGTAAGTATTGATTAAAGGTTAGCCGATGGAGTTTTGGTATCTCCTTCTTTGCTGTTCGTGTTTTGTATCATCATCATGTGCCGCGCTGCATAGCATTGGCAGTCATGGCCCTCCATATAAATCTATCCTTTGTCGGTGCAAACACTTCTCACACCCTGTCTGTCTTCATCCACTGCACAAGTCCGTCCAGTTTTTTTCCTGGGTCTACCTCGTGCTCTTTTGTCGCTCCAGCTTTCCTGTTGTGACCATGTGCTCTAATTGCTCGCCTCATAAATCGTCCTATGAATGTTGCTCGTCTTTTCGTAATCTCCTTCAGTAATGTCCTTTTTGTGTCTGCCTCACTGAAGACTGTCTTTTTTGTTTGGTTTTGATTTGTTTTTCATTTGCTGTTCATAGAACTCTCAACGTTCTTCTTAGAAAGCACGTTTCAGCTACCTCAATCTTGTTCTGACTTTGTATATTGATTGTCCACGCTTCACACCCGTACAACAACATCGGTTCTATATAACACTGAAGAGTTGTCTTCCTGATGTTAGTTGATATAGATTTGTTGGTAAAACGCTTTTCTTGTTCTGTTGGCTATATCTAGTGTGCATCTGTCGTCTGGTGAAATGACTGTTCCTAGATATGGAAACTTATCAACTTGTCCCAATGTGGTCCCATTTGCAGTTATTTTGCATGAGTGGATTTCTTGTTTTTAATGATTACCATGACTTCAGTCTTCTTGCTCTTTAGGTCCAGCTTTTTATTTCTGCTTTCTATTTCTGTTACATTCATAAGATTTTATAGGTCTTTTTCGTTTTCTGCAGTTAGAACGGTGTCATCAGCGTACCGAAGGTTGTTTATCATTTACCTCCATGTATTTGTTCCAGAGTATTCTTCTAGGTTTCTCATGATGGCTTCGCTGTAAAGTGAAAACAAATCTGGTGACAGAACACATCCCTGCCTAACCCCTCTTTTGGTATTTTGGAAAGAGCTTATCTCATTTTCTACTCTTTTTCGCTGTTTGTTCTCAATACATATTCCTTGTTATTCTTATATCTATTCCATAAACGTTGAGCCTTTCTAGTAATTTTGATTGATCAGTTTTCCATGTCTTACCCGATCAAAAGCTTTGGTATAATCAACAAAGCATAAATATAAATCCTTATTCAACTCAATTGATCTTTCTATGAGAGTTCTTAGGATGTATATGGTATAAATAGTTCCTTTCCCTTCAACAAAATCACATTGTTCTTTGCTATTTCTCTTTTGATTCTGTTCTTTGTCCTCATCATCATTATTCTTAAATTATCTTTGTTACATGACTCATCTGGCTAATTGTACGATAGAGTTCGCATTCTATGATTCCTGCTTTTTTGGAAGTGCAATGACAATTGATTTTCACATTTCTTTATGTGTTATAAATTTCATCTAGGACTGTCATTTTTTCAAAGAAACAAATTAATCTAGAGCCTCAGTCACTTCTTTAGAAATGTTATATGGACCAGCGACTTTTCCCTGTTTCATGTTTTTCAACGCTGCTCTAACTTCATCTTTCATTATGGGTGATCCTTCAACGTTCTTTCTTATGATGTTTCTTCCTTTTTGTCATCGTCAGAAGGGTGTTCATTGTACTCTTCCCATCTGTCTACTATTTTGTCTTTTTCCATAATAATCGTACCATCTTTCGATTTTAAGTAACCAGTTGATGTGCATGTCTTACATTCCAGGCTGCAATTTTGATGTGTTTTTGTTGGTCTGATCGCAGTAGCTTGATGACGGCTGGGTGTCACCTAGGATGACATTCCCTACCAGATGAAGAAGCTCTATAAGAGTCCTTGTTTACTTCATCTGGTTTTCCTTTCTTTTGGCTGGCCATGAGTATCAAAAGAATATAAGATAGTGGTTTCATGGTGCCTTCCATCAGTTTTTGTACGAACTGTCCACTAGCCTTGGTCTCTCCCAAGATAATCAAAAGGCAGTGGGTGATTTTCTGTAAAGGTATACTCCCCTTAGCCTTGGTCTCTCCCAAGATAATCAAAAGGCAGTGGGTGATTTTCTGTAAAGGTTTACTCACCTAAGAAACCCACAAGGCAGTGGTGCTATTTATCCATAGCTGGGGGTCTGCTTCATGGGCACAGGACATGTCCACATGTTGGCGGGCATGCGTGCCACACGTCTGGGGACCAGACCTACTCTGATTCACTCGAGGATTCATCCTGAATCAGTGAGGTGCTCAGTTACCTTATGCAGCCACGTGGAGGCAAAACGTAGGACTTGTTGATAGAGAGGCTATATACTGACAGAGAGAGACTTACACATTCCGCTCTCCTTTTCGCATAGTTTCAAGCAGCAATGCTAGCCAGCAGTGCAGTCTGAAAGCGAGTGGTGACAAGCACACAACCACTAAACAACACACTAGACGCATCACATCAGCCATTATGACATATTCATACTTATAGCATACTTAAAAGAGTCTCTTGGAATCAAAGCTTCAACCAGCCTTTACACCTTTAAACTCGGCATCCACAGCACAGTGGATTGGATTCGAAACTGCAACAGTAATGGACAAATTGTACTGATCAGGATCTGAAGAAGCGTACTCAGCTTCACCGCGTAGTAGTAGTTTGACCTTCAAGAATGTGGAAGGCATATAACAACCATATAAGAAGTAGCTGAAGGAAAGTGCAATAAAATCTCTCTTTCAGCCTTAGCAGTTGGGTTTCTGGCTATACAAAACTCCATTACAAACTGGATGCAGTATAGTGGAAGCCCAACCTGTTGGACTGTACACTAACAAGAGGTAATCATCAGTAGAAAGAAGGAATAAAGTACGTAGCAACAGTAATCATCAGCTGGCCAGTAATACTTCTACAGCCAGACTAAATAGAGACACGATGAAGGTAGTGATATTTCAAAATCCATTTGTATCCCACCTATGATACACGTCTTGCTTTACACGAAGTCAGAGTAGAGTCAAATTCAACAAAGTCTTGATTTCCCACTTATTCTGACCAAGTATAAATTATTTGCATTTCTCACTGTCTCGCTGTCTCTGTCTCTCTCTCCCCTTTCCTCTCTCTTTCTCTCTCTCTCTCTCTCTCTGTTTGTGTGTGCGAAATCTAGATATAGTCTGCTGACTCATAGAACATAACTGAGATCTTTGAGACCAATGATCTTAGGAAATTGCTTCACGTATATTACCTTGAACATAAGATCAATAAGCAAATACAAAATCACTTTGCTGCTGCCAAGACAAAATTGGTGGGTCTACAATTCTTTTGGAAACTGTGAAACGCCATACTAGTGCATGGTTTGGGTGTGTTATCTGCCAGGTAAGGATTGTAACACAGTTATTCAGAACATCCTGAGAGGAGGCCATCCCCATGGTCAACATAGGAAGAGCTGGTTGACAAATATCACAAACTGGATAAATTTTAGTGTGTCTGAACTGATTGTTGCTGCAGACCACCATTATTACAATGTCCATCACAGTTTGGGTTCACTGTTTGATGGGAGGGTGATGGGGTGAGAGAATAACTAACAAAATGACACATCTGACATATCCAGTTTGTGGACGTTCTGGTGCATCTGAAATTCCTCAGACTGGGCAATAAAGAAGGCCAAAACTACAAGTGTCGCCAATATTCTCCAGGGATTGTTTTGTGACGTTTCAGCTGCAGTAGTATGTCAAATAATTTCCTACACAAACGCTGCAACTGGAAAATACCTGCATGGACGTGGAAATAGATTTCTGTTTACTTACTACATTTTTTGTATCTAGCCAAATAGACATTTTCGTTTTTTAACGGGGAAAAATACCAACGGAATGTTCTACCTAACTAACTTAAAAAAGGACTACTGAGCTGATTAGACTTATATCATGTGTGGGTCTGTAGTCTATCCTACAGTAGCAACAAGGATAGCGTGTGTTGAAAAAGTGTGTCAGTCTACAAATGAAGGTGATCTTAAACATGGCTTAGTACATAACAATAGATACATGTTACTAGGTGAGTCAGGTGAAAATGTGAAGGTGGATTAAGAGGACTCCACACCAAGGTAGGTTATTGTGTGACCACGTAGCTTTCAGGGAATGTGTGATCTAATAGCCAGCGTACAATGCCAGAAACCAAAGTTGGATTCCCAGTTAAACATTATATGTCTTCCCTCCTCCACAAGACCTCGAATTGTGGTCTGGGCGCTAGTCTTTTGAGGAGACAGTACATTAAGTTCCCATGAGCAGCATCCACTTAACGTTCATAATGTTCTGTACAAAATTCCATTCTCATAGATTACAAAAATACACGCAGACAGATGAAAAATTACAATAGAATAGGTGGCCTCTTGTTTAACCTAACTGCTTTTCCCTGAGAGAGCCAACTCTTATTTCACTCGTAAAAATATGTTGTGATAACAACAATCATAATAACAACAAAGCCAACCCAATCCAATCCAGAGATCCATCACTACACTTGAGTGTCACTGTCAACTAAATGAAACTGGTCCAATTTGGATGATGGATCACTTTGACAATGAACTATCCACCTGACACATGCTCTGCAATAACACGCACTTTAAAGGACAGTTTCAGTTTCAGGTTCTCAAGAGGCCATCTTCATGCTGGGAATTAATTCCGTATACGTTGACAAAAAAGATGCCATGCAATAGATAAGATCCACGATGATCATGATACAAGCGCTATATATGCCTCTACACGCTGGCAAGGCCTTAGGGTTTTAATAGCATATGCATTCTATGTCTATCCTTAACAATTGACACTGTTTATAGAGGCTACCAGCACACAAGAGCTTTTTGCTGTGTAACAGAACTTATCATCTATATCACCTGATTTCCCTAACCCATCCTCTACCCTTGATCCATAAAGATAGAAAGCACGCACGTGCGCGATTGTACCGTGCACACACACACACTCACACACATACACACACACACACACACACACACACACATACACACACATATATATATATATATATATATATATGTATATATATACATATATATATATATATATATATACATATACATGTGCAAACAGACAGAGAGACAGACACACATACAAACAGACACACACACACACACACACACACACACACACACACACACACACACATACGTACACATATACATGCGCAAACAGAAAGACAAACAGACATACAGACAGACACACAGACAGACACATAAACAGACAGATACACAGACAGGCAGACGGACAAACACACATATACACCTAAACATGCAGGTTGGCTTGCTTGCTTGAGCAGGCACGCACACATAACATAAACTCTCAGTCCGTTTTATCTCCTATACTTCTTTAAGTAAACGGACAACGAATAAAGAAAAACGAGAAGGTAGGGACCTGGAACATTTGCGGTTTGACGAACAAAGAACCAGAGATAGTAGAGTTCATGACCCAGCGCAAGATCTCCATACTGGGCATTGCAGACACCAGAAAGAAAGGAACAGGAACAAAGGAACTAGACGCCAACTATGTTCTCATTTGGAGCGGTGTAAGCAAGGAACAGAGAGCAGCACATGGCGTGGGTTTCATCCTACACCATGACAAGGCAAAAGACCTAGTGAGTACGGAGTTCATTTCAGAAAGACTCTTGAAGATCGGCATTAGGGAGGACAACAAGATCAACAACTACATTCAAGTGTATGCACCATGTAATGACTCCTACTCAGATGAGGATAAGGACTCCTTCTTCGAAAAACTCTCGGACACCATCAAGAGCATCCCGGACCAAGAAGACCTGTACGTCATGGGAGATTTCAATGGCAGAGTTGGAGAGAGAAGAACACCATGGACACAACACCTTGGTCCACACAGTGACCACAGAACACCATGCAACTACAACGGCAACCATGTATTGGAACTGTGTGCAGAGCATGACCTTATTATCACCAACACCTTCTTCCAGCACAGAGCCACTGAGATCTACACCTGGTACAAATGGAGCGACATCGACGTCTCATCTCAAATCGACTTCACACTAGCAAGATCTCGAATGCGGAGCAACATCAGAGACTCAAGAGACATCCCTAACGCAGGCCTGGACACAGACCACAGGCCAATCATCACGACGTTGGTCACTCAGAAGAAGAGGAGGTTCACTAAAAAGAAGAAACAACTGGAAAGACTCAACATACACAAGCTTCAAGACGAAGAGGTGCAGACTCAGATCAGATGCACCATCAGTGAAAAATTGGACTGTAGTGACCCTACATTACTAAACGTAGAGGAAGCTTGGGGCATCTTCAAGACAGTCCTCCTGGACACTATAAATGAAGCCTGTGGCACCAAGAAGACAAGAGGAAGAAACAGAAAGGCAACAGCTTGGTGGAACAAAGAAGTGAAGGATGCTATCAAGGAAAAGAAGAAACTATACAAGATCTGGGTCAAGTCAAAGGATGAAGAGGACTACATCAAGTACAGACTTGCAAGAAGACACAGCAAGAAAGTTGCGAGAACAGCAACGGAAAAGTCATGGACCCAGTATGGTGAAAAACTCTGTGAAAACATGCAAAGCTTCCCCAAGAGAGTTTTACAAGAGTGTGAAAGCGATGAGAGTGCGAGATGAACCTTTCGATCCAACCACTATCATCAACGATGCAAACGGGGAAGCATTGCATGAAGAGGAGAAAATAGTGAAGAGATGGGAAAACTATTTCAAAGACCTACTCAACCCATCAGGAGTACGGGCACAAGACACACAGTCCCGGTTCACCCCCAGCCACCCAGACCACTCAGAACCTAACATCCTAGAGAGTGAAGTAAGAAAAGCAGTGAAGACCAGTCCTAAAGGAAAGGCAGCTGGAGACGACGGCATAACAACTGAAGCCATCCATGTGTGCGATGAAACCGGGATTCAGTGGCTCACCACCATCTTTCAGAAAGCTTGGAGGGAGAGAAAAGTACCAGAAGACTGGCAAACCTTGGTGTCTGCATTGACTCTACCCTCTCCATGAACAACTTTGTTTCTCAAACTGCCAGATCTTGCTACTATCATCTCCATCGTATAAGGCTGATCAGGAAGTATCTCTCTGTCGAAACAACTGTAAAACTCGTTCTCTCCTTCATAATGTCTCGCATTGACTATTGCAATTCACTCCTGTCTGGTCTTCCTGCCTCCACCATTCACATCCTACAGCGCATTCAAAACAATGCTGTACGCCTTGTATTCAAAAAGAAAAAAGTTGACCACATATCTCCTCTCCTGGCACAACTTCACTGGCTCCCTGTATCAAAGCGCATACAGTACAAACTAGACACCATGTGCTACAAAAGCCTCAATAACGCAGCCCCCGATTACCTGTCAAGCCTACTTGAATCTATGTTCCCTCACGTACCCTCCGCTCTGCCTCCGATCCTCTGACTTTTCGCTTTCCACGCACTAAGCTCAATACCTATGGTCCACGAGCCTTCTCTGTTTCTGGTCCACTCTCCTGGAACAAACTTCCTCTCTCAGTCCGTCAGCAACCTACTTTTGTCTCCTTCAAGTCCGCTTTCAAAACTCACCTTTTCTCCTCCGCATAAAACCATAACCTCACTCACCCCCCCCCCCCCTCTGCAACCTGTCTCCGCTCGGTGGGGAACCACATGGTTATAATATATAATTGTATATGCTATGCTCTCTATAATTTTCCATTGCTTTTATTCTTGCTTTTATTGCTTTTATTCTTTCTCCCCATTTATAGCCATGCGTGTGTGTGTGTGTGTGTGTGCGTGCGTGCGTGTGCGTGCGTGCGTGCGTGCGTGCGTGTGTGTCTGCTTCAGCGCTTAGATTTGATTTTATCAAGATTTTGCGTTATATAAATATTGTAATTATGATGATTATTATTATAAAATGCAATAGTGGTGCCAATATGGAAGAAGAAGGGCAGCAAGAAAGACTGCAGTACCTGCAGAAGCATATCACTACTCAGCCATGTAGGGAAAATGTACGCAAAGATCCTGAAGCAGCGCACTCGAGCGAAAACAGAACATCTCCTCAGTGACGCCCAATTTGGCTTCAGAAAAGGAAGAGGGTACACCGATGCAATCTTTGCACTCCGACAATTGTGCGAGAGGGCGATCGAATACGACTGAGATCTCCATCTTGTATTCGTTGATCAAGAAAAGGCCTTTGATCGAGTCAACAGAGACAAGCTATGGAAGGTCCTCGTGCAGTACGACGTCAAGGGCCAGCTGCTAGACAACATCCGGGCCATCTACGCCAACAGCAGGAGTGCAGTCCGCACCGCCAGTGGAACATCTGACTAGTTCCCAGTGACATCGGGAGTAAGGCAGGGCTGTAATCTCTCCCCTCTTCTCTTCGTGATCTATATGGATCAGATTACGAAGGAGGCAAACCCAGACCCTGAGGCACTCAATGAACTCATGTGTACGGACGACCAGGCAATGGTGAACAATTACAAGATACAGCTACAGGAGCACACAGACCAGCTCAATGAAAGCTGCGAGACATACGGCATGAAGATCAGCGTCAGCAAGACCGAGGTCATGACTGTCAGTAAGAGACCAAACAAACTGGATATCAACATCAATGGAACCCAGTTGAAGCAAGCCAGTGAATTTAAATACCTGGGCAGCATCTTCACTGAAAATGGCAAACTAGACAGAGAAATCGAGACCAGATGCCAGAAAGCCAACGCAGTCAGCTACCAACTTGCCCCTCTCCTGAAACACCCCAGCATTCCCACCAGCACTAAGGCGAAACTCATCAAAGCCATTTTTCTACCAACGCTGACATACCAGTGCCAGACATGGTCCCTAACTAAAGTCCTCGAGAGAAAACTGGTCACCTGTGAAATGAAATGCCTGAGGAAAGCAGTAAACAAGACAAGGCGGGACAAGATCAGAAATGAGGTGATACGAGACATGGTAGGAGCAACACTAATCCTACAACACATCGAACATATGAGGATCAAGTGGTTCGGACACCTCACACGTATGCCCCTAAACCATTCAGCTCTTCGGGCATACAACACCAGGTACTCTGGCTGGAGAGCCAGAGGAAGACCAAGATGACGATGGAGCGACTCCCTCAGAGCTCACGAGATGTCCCTTCTCCAGGCCACCCGCCTTGCTGCTGACAGACGACTGTATCTCCCCGCGACGCCCACCGGTACAAGCGGAAGGAAAAAGTAAAGTAAAATAAAGTAAGTATACTTCTTTAAGTATCCATGAACTCTGATTGAGTAAAAGCCCAGAAACTTTGTATTCCACGCAGCAAGAATTTACGTAGGGTAATGTTTGAAACAGAACCGATGTTTGTCTAACTGATGATGGTTCTTGTTTTAAACAGAAGCACCAGTATTTCTCTGAATGATGATGGCTCTTGATTTTAACAGAAGCACCAGTATTTCTCTGATTGATGATGGTTCTTTTTTTAAACACAAGCACCAGTATTTCTCATTGATGATGGTTCTAGTTTTAAACAGAAGCACCAGTATTTCTCTGATTGACAATGGCTCTTGTTTTCCTTTCCATAACTGATTTTTGGCCACTTCCTCTAACATTTCCTTACTGAGTAAGACAATCGTTGGTATGATGACCCGACTTTTGTCTGTGAAAATGTGACTTTAGGCGTCTGAGGACCTGAGATGTTCAGATATGAAAAAGTATTTGTAGGGTGGCTTTGCCTCCAAGTTTGTCAACACGTTTATTTCCCAAAACACAGTGTCCAGGACAGTAAATCCACATGAGCTATCGCAGATTGATACTGTTCATTGTTTCATACCACTCTGGGGTTACTTTTGAACTTTCCACTTATAGAAGGTTTGTCTTGTCAGTAAGGATGACGGCTTGACTCTCTTTTATCACGTCATCAAGTGAAGCTGGTCATTTCAACGAATGCGTAATTGCCTCAATTTCCATCATCAGACTGGAGATTGTGATATCATATGTAGCATTTTCTTCATGTATGTTATAGTGATTTCATTCTGTTTGGCAGTACATTTCCTCTCAGATTTGTTCTTGACAACTATCAATGTATATGGTTGGGGTAGTAGCTTATTTACATTTTCGATTAGCAGTCTGAAATTAGCATAATGTTTATCCTGTTACCATTCATGGCAATGTCTCCTCTGTTTTTTTGTTGTCTTATTTTTTATTTTTCGTAAAACTCTTCTATCTGCCTTTGAAATGGATTGGATATGTTATCAATTCCACTGTCCCCTTGTGTGCTATCAGATGGCATATTGATCCTTCTGCCTGTCCCATCCATGACTTTTCCAGGTTGCAGTCAGCTGTCTTTTGTTGTTATGACTATAATGTAAATTATGATGCATATTGAAATGTAATTAGTCATGTAATATGACCGCTGATTCTTTGATAACAGCGTATCCCCAAATTACACATATTCATCACAACATTTCAAATGTGTTCCATAAAAATCTCATTTAAGAAAAACTGAAGTGGTCTTTGCCGAGGACTGTGGATAAGAAATACAAAATACATTTCATGATGAATATTTCCATCACTGCTATGAGTGAGTCTACCGCGTTAGAAGACACCATTGAACCAAACTTGATACAATTAATTCAAATAACGACATTGATCTGGACACTATGTGTGCCGTTTATAGTTATTCTGTGTGTGTTTGGCAACGTAATGACTATCATCATTATTCATCGATTTCGAGCAAACCGTTCTCCCTTGGACCGTTATTTGCTGTGTCTAGCTGTGTCTGATCTCTGTTTTATCATCACAGGACCACTTCATAACTGGTTAGATGTATACCTTGGGTTTGACCTGTTTAGTCGTCACGATGTTGTGTGTAAAGTTGCTTTCTTCGTCTTATACACTTCTGCTAACTGCTCTGCCTGGCTTGTGGTGGTGATGGTGACACACAGGGCCATGTCTGTGGTGTGGCCACATCGTGTGAACGTGATGTGTACAGCAAAGACATCCTGGGCCGTCATTGTGAGCGTCGTCATTATTCTTGGCTTGTCTTGCTCTCACTTATTTCATTGGTTTGAAGTCTCAGAAGGAATGTGTACAGTGAACGAACAATACGTGAAACATGTCGCTGACATTTGGTCCACAATAAACTTGGTTTTATCTTCTGCGCTGCCTTACCTCTGTCTGATGATCGGAAACATCGTGCTCCTGGTGAAATTAAGAATGTCAGTGAAAGAAGCTGGTGACCAGTTTGCTTCCGCAGACAGACAGCAGAATGTGAGAGAGAGAAAAGTAAATTCCGTCACCCTCACAGCTCTGGTCGTGTCTATCTCTTTCATTGTCTTCACACTACCAAATGATATTTGGCATGCGGTGCCATTTTTGTTTCTTGGCAGATATGAAGGAATCGAACATGAAATATTCTTTCACGCAATCGTTTCTCTTACTTTGTGTTTTGACTATCTCAATTATTCCATGAATTTTTATCTTTACTGCCTGACTGGACAAAAGTTCAGAAAAGAATTCTTAAAACTTATGTACAAATTAATTATTTGCATCAAATCTCCAGACACAAATTATAAGTAAAGGGATGACAACCTGTCATTGGACATTCATTCAGTGACAATAAGTGATAAAGTAATAACAAGAATGACAAGAGCTGCAGCACATTATCATCATCATGATAAAAACATTTTGGCATTTGAACTTAATGAATGATATGCTTGTTATAATACAATGCATAAGATACAAATCATTTACATGAACATTATTTATGATTCCTCATTTGCAAAAACAATAACGTTCAAATTGTAGAAGACGCTATTTCGTTTTTGTCTGCAAAGAATATGTTTCCTTTCAGGAGAAAAATAAATCCCATCCTTTTATCATAAATACCAATAGAAACTTGAAACTTAGTTAATAAAAAATTAATGTTCACTGATAAGTATGTCTATAAAGAAGACAGACAGATGTGAAGATGTCTCAAGATTAGACATTCAGAACATACACATTTACAGGTTGGCTGTACCAGTTGTCCCGTCATGTCAGATTGTTGAATAATTACACTACAGGTTATAAACACCAGCACATTTAGTGTCCTTCCTTGTCAGTGCTCTTTCCTGGTTCCTGTCATACCTGTCTTACCACTTTCAGCCAGTGATAGCAAATGAGCCTAAGTCCTTACCAGTAAACTAATATATTGGGTCCCACGAGATTCTGTATACGTCATTGTTTACAATGTCATTAGTCAGTACAACATCAAATATCATTTCTATGCTGGTGACTCCCAGCTCTATAACACTTCATCTTCTGAAAATCTTCCAGCATTTTTTCAGAAGCTTCTGGTTGTTATGTGGAATTCCAGAATTGGATGGTACAGAATAAGCAACAAGTGAATGGAGATAAGACTGAAGCAATGTTCAAAGGCACCAAGAACAGGTTATCACCTTAAGCATTTGTTCTCCCCAATGAGGTGATAACAGTATTGTTCGTTCTGATTTAGTTAAGAACACCAGCGTTGTTTTTGATCCTGGACTCTCTATGCAGAATTTCCTCCCCCAAACATGTCAGTCTTGTTGCTGTCAGCTGTGAAATTCAGATTTATTCACCGTTGTCCTTCAACTTTAGCAGCATCTAACTTAGCAACGTTTCTTATCTTGTCCTGTAACAGTTATTGCAATGCTCTGACTTGGATGTTTCTACTGCCTCCAATGTATTCAGAATTCTGCAGCCCGTCGTGCCCTTCCTGAAAGGACGCGTGGTCAGGTCACTCTTGTACTTCACTTAATTCCCCTGGTTGTGCACTATAAGTATGTTAATAGTATGGAATCTACTGTATCTTTGTGACCACCTCCAAATATACACCCCTGCTTGAACCATCTGCTCTGCTTCTGATGCTATAAATTCCTCAGTACAGATTTTCCACATGCGATTATCGCTTATTTTGTGTGTGTGATCCTTACAACTGGAATGAGTTTCCCCTGTCTCTTCCACTGTCACATAATGTGTCTTCCTTCAAGTCTATCATGAAGGCAAACCTTTTTGTACAGCCATCATTCCCCTTCTATGTGCACATCCCTTCATCCCATTCCTCATCTGTCCTCTGCCTCCTAGTGTGCATGTACTTTATTTTCACACTTTTTTTCGTTATGAGTTAATGTTTCAGTGAATGACGAGAGAATGCGCTTTGATTTGATTTGCTTAAGAAGATCTGGTGTATCGTGATTATTATTATTATTGTTATTTTATTATTATTATTGTTCTTGTTGTTGTTGTTGTTATTAATGTTATGTTGTTATCATTATCATTATAATCATAATCATCATTGTTATTATTATTATTGTTATTATTATTATCGTTATCATCATCATCATCACCATCCTCCTCATTCTCCTCCTCCTCCTCATCATCAACATCCTCATCATTGTTGTCGTTTTCGGTGTCAGGCTAATGAATACACTGCGTTGAACACCTTTCACACTCAGTTTTCATTATCATGCTGTTCACAAAGACAAGATTAATGGATATCCATATTGACTCTGTGTGCGTGTGTGTGTGTGTGTGTGGGGGGGGGGGGGTTGTGTTTGTGTGTTTTTGTGTTTGTGTGTAGGTTTGTGTGTCTGTTTGCGTGTCTGTGTGTGTGTGTGCGTGTGTAAAATGAGCATAATATTATTGGCTATTCATAGCGGAAATTTGGGGAAAATGTATGTGGAACGTTGACTGTAATCATTGCATAAGCTTAGGGTGGAGCACCCTATGGTTACAATGAAACTTACTAGTAATAACTGGCTTTTGTTGGTGATTATGTGGGAAGCACTATTCTCATAGTCCGTAAGGGTACTTGTATCCCTAGTTCATAGATAATACGGTTGACGGTATAGCTACTGAAGTACAATTCTAAATCACGTCCTTACGTCAGCGCTTGTTTAACCCGATGATTTTGCTTGTTTGAAAACAGGGTAAAACATTGTCAAAATGTGGATTTCTCTTGTTTCCTCTTCTTACTCATTAATCTATCATAGAGGCTTGTGTACACAAACGCGCGTTAAATACACTTTACAAACAATAACATATTCATTTCATTGCAACATACTTTGAAATAGACTCTTTGATGCCTGAATTTCAGTAAAGATATACTATTTCTGTTCTTTTTTCGTTCCTTCAGGGAACATCCTGTTTTCTTCTCCATGTGAAGATATTGCTCTCTTCAACTGTCATCATCGTCATCATCATCATCAGGTGCCCTGCCGCAGGGGGTTGGCGACCATGGACTTCCAACCATCTCTATCTCTCGTTGCCCCCAGCATCTCCCCCACCCTCTTCATCCCCAGCCACTCTGCAAGTCCGTCCAGCATTCTCTCCCTGGGTCTACCTGGTGCTGTCTTTCCCTCCCGCTTTCCCGTTGTGACTAGGTGCTCCAAATCCTCCTTCCTCTTAAAATGGCCTATAAATGTTGCTTGTATTTTCCTAATCTTCCTTACGAGTGATCTACTTGTGTCTGCCTCCATCAAGACTGTCTCGTTTGTTTTCTTTGCTGTCCATGGAACTCTCAACATTCTTCTGAGAAACCACATCTCGGCTGTCTCGATCCTGCTCTGGCTTTGCTTGCTGACTGTCCACGCCTCACATCCGTACAACAGTATTGGTTCTATATAACATCCAAGGACTCTCTTTCTAATGTTAATTGATAGGCACTTGTTGGTAAGAATGCTTGTCATCTTCTTGAATGCCGTCCTGGCCTGGCCGACTCTCCAGCTACCTCCGATGTGCATCTGCCGTCTGATGAAATGACCGTTCCCAGGCATTTGAACCCATTAACCTGTGTCAAGGTTGCGCCATTTGCTGTTACTTTGCAGGAGGGGATTTCATGTCCTTCACTGATCACCATGACTTCAGTCTTCCTGCTGTTTAGCTCCAACCCCTCACCCTTGCTTTCTGTCTCTAGTATACTCACAGGGTTTTGTAGGTCTCCCTCACTTTCCGCAACCAGCACGGTGTCATCTGCGCACCGAATGTTGCCCACCACTCTCTCTCCAATCCTCAATTCAGGGTCTTCTTCCAGGCCTCCGATGATGTTTTCGCTATATAGTGAAAACAGACCTGGTGACAAAACACAACCCTGTCCGACTCCCCCTTTGATGTCCTGAAAAGAGCCCACATTGTTTTCCATTCTCATTGCAGCTGTTTGTTCCCAGTACATATTCCTGACCATTTGTAGATCTCTTCCATCGACATTGAGTCTCTCCAGTTGGTTGATCAATTCATCATGTCGTACCCGATGGAAAGCCCCTGGTATAGCCAACAAAGCATAAAAACAAATCCCTATTTATCTCAATTGACCTCTCTATGATAGTTCTTAGGATGTATATGGCATTAATAGTTCCTTTCCCCTCCACAAATCCACACTGTTCTTCTGCTATTTCGCTTTTGATTCTATTCCTTGTCTTCATCATGATTATCCTTAACAGGATTTTTGTTACATGACTCATCAAACTGATTGTGCGATGGAGTTCGCATTCTATAGCCCCTGTCTTCTTTGGAAGTGCAATGAAAATTGATTTTGACATATCTTTGTTTTTTTTTTTCCAGTGTCATAAATTTCATTTAGGAGGATTTTTATTTTTTCTATGCCAAATTCCTCCAGGGCTTCAATCATCTCTGTAGTAATGTTATCTGGTCCTGGGGCTTTTCCCGGTTTCATCTTTTTCAGTGCTGCTCTAACTTCATCTTTCATTATGAGTGGTCCTTCAAAGTTCTTTTTTATAATGTCTTCTTCGTTTCTGTCATCCTCAAAAAGGTCTTTAATGTACTCTCCCCATCTGTCTAATATTTTGTATTTTTCCATGATAAGCGTGCCATCTGTCGATATTATACACTTATATTACATGTGTCTGATATCACAGCAGTTAAGACATCTGTCACAGGTGTGACTTGGCTTTGATATACTAAAGGTGGGGGTTCAAACCTGGGTAAAAAAACAAATGAGGTAGAGAGAGCAGAAATGCCTGATCATCTTGGAGGTGCGTGTTGTAATCCAGGTAAAAAAAACAGCGACAACAGAATGGTATCCACGAGTCATGACATGGATGTAACCTGTCCCCCTTAGACTGTGAGGAGTTTAGGACTGAAGCACTTGTTTGAGAAGGGAAGGGGGTCTTCTAAAGGATTTTCTACTATGTATCTCCCTCAAGAGCTTCTTGCTGCTAATTTAAAAAGTTTATACTGGTAGTAGTCCGATGTAATTATCTAGAACGAATGCATCTCTTGAAAAAGACAGTCCAGAGTAACTCAGAAACTATTGAATGATTTAATCCTTATTGAAGGTATCATTTTTGATAAATTGTCTAACTTCATACTTTATCGAGTATTTCCTCTCAATAATTGTTGGCAGTGTGTTTGGCTATGTTAACTCTTTGTAATGAATATGGCCTTGGATAGGTCAAAACACTGCTACTACTGCTAACTGCTCTGCCTGGTTTGTAATGGTGATGGTGATACACAGAGCCATGTCTGTGGTGTTGCCACATCGTGTGAACGTGATGTGCACAGCAACGACATATTCTGGGCCACATTGTAACCGTCGTCATCCTGGAACATTTTGCGATCCAGTCCCACTACAGGTGAAACCTTTGACAAGCGCCCTTTGATCGTCTACAAGAGAGACACAGATCTCCGCGACTTGCTGGTGCATTAAAATCTCAGCAAACCAGTCAGCCAACCTCCAGGAACCTCTCCATGCAACAAACCTAAATGCAAGACTTGTCCTTTCTTGTGCTCAGCCACCACAGTCAAAGGCCCCAAATCTCATATGAGAATTACAAAACATTTCAATTGTCAAACTTATAACATTGTCTACTTGATCAGCTGCTCTAAATGTTCCCAACTGGATATTGGTGAAACTGGACGCACCCTTGACACACGTTTCAAAGAACACTTGGCTGATATCCGCCACCACAGGGATAAAACTATCCCCAATCACTTCAACCAATCAGACCACTCAATCAATGACATCCGAGTGAAAGGTCTGTGGCTTCTACACAATAACAGCACCATAGACAGGAAAGACACCTCATAAATAAACTTGGAACACGCAAACCATATGGTCTTAATGACAAACCATAAGTAATCCATTGCGCAACAGAATTCAGACATGCTGTTTCATGTTTCTTCCTGTTCCCAGGCCTACCAGATTCTTGGCACTGGGCACAATCTACTCCCTTATCTCTTGGCTCTTACCCTGTGCCTTCTTCAGAACAGGGCTATACCGATATAGCATGGCCACTTCTCAAAATTGCAGAACTCATCTCATTTCCCTTTTGACATCATAGTTGCCTCCCCTCTCCCCACTTCTTAGTACTGCTCATGACGACATGGGCATTCATTTTCTTACCCACTGGACGAGGCGGCAGGGAAGTTTTTAGTCCCGTTTTTATTATCCATTGTTTGGTGTCTGTGATCTGTTTGTGACCATGCGTTCGCGCTTGACAAAGGCTAGTTGGCCGAAAATTTGCGCTTGTTTTGTTTTGTCTCATTGGATACGCGCTTACATTGGTTTTCTTGTTCTTCTGGTTCGTGTTTGCTTGGGCGCGGGCAGTCAAACTTATTTTGGATCTTGCCAGGTTGTTTCTGTTGACTTACTGTATGGATTAGAAATCTCAGGAGGGATTTGTCATTTCAAAGAACAGTACATGATACGTGGTGTTTTACATTTGGTCCACAATGAACTTGGTTATGTCGTCTGTGCTGCCCTTCATATGTCTGATGATCAACAACATCGTGCTTGTGGTGAAGTCAAGAACGTCAGTGAAAGAAGCTTGTGACCAGTTTGTTACCACAGACAGACAGCAGAGTGAGAGAAAGAGATGAGTGAACTCCATTTCTCTGACAGTACTCCTTGTGTCTATCTCCTTCATTGTCTTGACACTACCTTATGACATTTGGGATGTGGTGCAGTATTTGTTTCATGACAGCCATGAAAGAATTGATCGTGAAATATTCTCTAACTTCATCAATGACCTGACTTTGCGTTTTGACTATTCAAATTATTCCATGAATTTTGATCTTTACTGCCTGACTGGAAAAACGTTCATAAAAGAATTCTGAAAACTCATGTATAATCTAGTTCTCTGCATCAAATCTCCTAAAACTGACACTAGTAATGAACGTGAGTAAGGAACAGTCAGCCATTTTACCGGACATTTGTTCAGTAACAAATAGTAATGGAGTAACCATAAACATGTTGATATTTTGTTCTTTTCCTTCCTGTTCAATCGATTATAGAAATGTATTTGCACCTACACACATACATTCTTGTACAATTTGAAAAAAAATGTGTCTAAGATTTATTTCACTGGAACAGTTTTGTAGCACTCTTAAATTTTAGTAAAGACATAAGTTTGCTCTGGTTACATCTTCCCTGTTGAAACCATTTCACCTTTGGCCTCTATGTAAAGATATTGACGTCTTTAATTGTTTACATTCCACACATTTTTTTTTGCTTTCCAAAGCCTACCGTTTCATTTTCATATCAAGGTTTCTCAATTTTAGGTGACATAACTGGCCAGCATTTTGATCTCTGTATTCATGGGTAGAAGATGCCAAGGAACATAACTACTACCTGAGCAGTTGTGCCTTCACGTCATTGAACTGTGATGTTGGTACGCGCTGCATCAGGAGGACGTGCATGTCTGTTATCAGTTTGAAAAACACTAATCTATACCGTGAGAAAAAATGATAGCAATGAGAATATGAATTAGATAATGCAACCATTGATTTCATCTTATACAAACACACACACACACACACACACACACACACACACACACACACAAACACACACACACACACACACACACACACACACACACACACACACACACACACACACACACACACACACACACATCGAAACCAAGCAGCTTCACACACACAGACACACACACATACACATGCAGGTGCATACACACACGTACACAGACATACACACACACACATACACACACAAACACATGCAGGTGCATACACACATACACATACACACATGGACATAAACAACACACAAATAAACAAATAAGCAAACAATCACGCTGTGAAGTGGTTAACACAACAATCTAATAACAGGGAAGTTGTGTGGTCAATTCCCATAAGTCTGACACACTATGAGGTTTTTCTTCATCGTGTATTGTTCTTACCCAGAAGTGAGTGTGGGTCTGATAATGAAGGCAGTGATAAAGATGTAGAACAACGTGCACGCAAGAGAGTGTGTGAATGTGTATACACGTGTTCACACGAGCATCTGCACATTAGTATGTACATATATTTTATGTGTTTGAGTGTGTGTGTCTATGTGTGTGTGCGTGCGTGCGTGCGTGCGTGCGTTGCGTGCGTGCGTGGTGTGTGTGTGTGTGTGTGTGAGTGTTTGAGAGAGAAAAAGCGAGAGAGAGAAAGAGATAGAGGAGGAGGAGGAAGAGGAGAGAGAGATAGAGAGAGAGAAAGAGGAGAGAGAGAGAGAGAGAGAGAGAGAGAGAGAGAGAGAGAGAGAGAGAGAGAGAGTGCGTGTGTGTATCTGTGTATGTACGTAATCAAGGGTGAGAAAAATAGAGTGAATCAATGCACAAAATTCACGGAAAAATGGGAAGAGAGTTCTACTGAAGTATTGTGTATGATTGTTAGCCTTTATTTGTGAGTCCATGCATGCATGCACAAACTCTTTCTCTCCCTCCTCCCCCTCTCTCTTTCCCTGTCTGTCTCTGTCTCTCTGTCTTTGTCTGCCTGTCTCTCTCACATACACACAGACACAGACACACAGACACGAACATATACACAAACACACACAGACACACACACACACACACATGCGTGCGCGCGCGCAATCACACATAAGCACACAGGAAACAAGACAAACTGCAACTGAGATACAAATCAAAAAAAAATATATAGGAATGGATAGGCCTTACTCTGCAGAAACCTCCCTCAGATATCACGTGATAGACCCCTGGTTGGAACCCACAAGGAAAAGAAAAATGAGAGAAGACCAAGACAGACACGTCACCAGAGAACTGACACAGAGGTGAAGGCAATTTGAATGATATAGGCACAGCTGAGGAGAATCTCCCAAAGCCAAGAGCTTTGATGGAGTGTTCCCTGGAAATTCAGAATCTCGAATCAAGTAAGTGAAATAACATGTAATTGATCTTAGGTATTGGAAAATATAGATAATTGGGAACAAATGCATTAAATCAGTTACATTACACATCTGTCATGAAGTTTTGTACTGAGATTATTGCTTGTTTGAAATTAATAAAATTAAACAAATTAGTCATGGAAGTGGAAAACACACTCACACCCACACTAACATATACAAACAAGCATACTTGCTCTCTCTCTCTCCCTCTCGCTGTATGTGTGTGTGTGGTTTCTCTTTCATTGTCACTCATAATTGCTTATGCTCATTAATGAACACTCATATAACAAATACAAATTGTCATAAATATCGCAGCAAATACTTACTTCTGGCTGAATCATGAATTTTCAGTGACAATGAAGGAAGGTCGTAAGCATCGTTTTATGTTGTTCCCATTTGTGAATTCTCACGCTGGACCTACAAGCTGCAAATGAGAGCTCGTCTTTTTATTTTCCAACGTAACATTTCATTGCTACGTCACGTTTGATAAATTTTGAGTGGTGAAATCGACAAGAACTTTGATCGGTCACGGTTGGAAGCTGTCAAGGGTAGCAACTATTTGCTGAGTAGTTGTCCTTTAGCATCATTTAACTGTGATGCTGATATGTGTTACATGAAATGGGCGTGTATGTCTGTAATGACTCAGGACCAAACATACGGAATGTGAGGAAAAGGAAACTGCATCGAAACCTGTCAATCAGATTTCACATACATGTGCGTGTTTTGACTCTGTGGGTTATAGACGTGTGTTTTCCCTGCACATTCTTAAGGACGTTTGTTTCACGTACAACTGTATTCAGCTTGCTGGATAAGGGTTAGGGTTAGAGTTGAGTTTGAAAAAAAAATCATGTTTGTTTTGTTTTGTTTTGTTTATTTTATTTCACTTTATTTTATTTTATTTATTTTATTTTATTTCATTTTATATTTTTTTAGACTTCAGCCTCACGTATATACAAGGAACACATGTCCAGCTGCCAACTCCAAACCACACCAGTACAGGCACACACACACACACACACACACACACACACACACACACACACACACACACACACACACACCACACACATATATATATATATACACTGTTTAAAGATAAATGGCTCGGAAATCAGTTTATGCTGGGTGCCTTCTCACGTTGGTCTTCAATTCAACAACGTAGTTGACAGAGCAGCTAAATCCGGTGCACTCAATTCTGAAAATTCCATAGAATTACATGTTAACACCTCGGTAAATGAAGCTTACAACTCGCTAGAATTAGCATCATGGATTCGATTTCATGAACATTTAAATGAAAAATTTGTGTCCCAAAAAAGAATCAAACTTTCAGTTCAAAATATCTGTAAAAAAATTCAGTATTCTTCGTTATATCATTTGAGATCAATTGTTACCACATATTTTCGTATTCAAATGAACGCTTTGAAAACTAAATATTGTAAAAACGTTTTATGTATTTGCGGTGAACAATTCACATTGTATCACTGTTTGTTTTACTGCAGAAAGCTTCGTTATTTCTTACCAAAGATGTTTACACAAGGAAACTATCTTGAAAAGCATTTTAAAGAAGTAATATCAGATCAAGTTCTGTTAGTTAAAATTTCAGAATCATTGGTTCACAGTCCTGTTTATGCGTTACTTTAAGGTTATTATTTTAATTATTATTATTTTATTTTGTTTTGTTTTGGGTTTTTTTGACGATGTTTTCTTTTACATTTAATGTTAGCGTTGTTCTAGTTTCATTTCTCTGTTCATCCATATCCTTTTTCTAAAAACCTTGCCGATTCCTTTTAATTTTTTTTTCCCGTCTCTTACTCTGTTCCCCTCTGTCCCCTCTTCCCTCCCCCCCCCCAAAAAAAATCACTTATAGTGAAAAGACGTTAAATCAAGGAACGAACGAACATATATACACACACACATACACACACACACATATACACACACACATACACACACACACACACACACACACACATATATATATATATATAGATATATATATATATATAAAACCATGCCCATAAATTTGTTGATCTATCGCTAATAGTCACTCGATATATCCCTCCATGTTTCATTTATTAATTAGATGATCAACTCGCATGCACGTAAATACACGACTACATTAATACGTACAAACAGAAAGAGCTAATCAAGAAATACCACACACACTTGAATGTATACACAAACAAATTATACACAAAATTGCATGCATGCAACCTTATGTGTAATCAAACATATAAACACGTGCACACGCGCCTGTACACACATGTACATGTATAAGGAAAAGCAGGGTTGAAGTGATGCCAGAGAAGCTGACAACTCTGCACCAGCCCACACGGCATAAGGAAGACGTCACACGTGTCCAGGCCAGCTCAGCCCCTGTAAGGCTGACAAAAAGGCCCTGGTAATACCATGGGACCAAGATGGCCATACCCAGAGATGCAGCTTAAAGCTCCCTGCATCACCACTGCAAGACCCTGCCTTTCAATCTACGATGCATCCAACATCTAAATCATTATCGTGTTTCCTGCCACATGGCGTTTGTGACCATGGCCTTTCGTACGAATCCATTCATTGTTGCTGCAAGTACATCTCTCACCCTCTCTGTCTCCATCCACTCCACAATTCCGTTCAATATTTTCCCCCTGGGTCTACCTGGTGCTCTTTTCCCCTCCAGCTTTCCTGTTGTGACTGGATGTTCTAAATCATCTTGCCTCATACACTGTCCTATACACGTTGCTTGTCTTTTCCTAATATTTTTCAAAAATGTTTTTGTGTCTGCACCCTTCAAGACTGTCTCCTTTGTTTTCATTGCTGTTCATGGAACTCTTTAACAGTCTTCTTTGAAACCACATTTCAGCTGCCTCAATCGTGTCCTGACTTTGCGTGTTGACTGTCCACACTCCACATCAATATTGGTTCTATGTAACATTGATGAACTCTCTTGCTGATGTTAACAGACAGACAGACAGACAGACAGAAAGACAAGCAGACAAACAGACAAACAGACAGACAAACAGATGAAGAGGCTAACTCATCAAGCTCATATTTTCAGAGAAAAGTATCCAACAGCTAAAACAGTGTGAAAAGAACATAACAAACTGCATGACAGAAAGCCCTATCCTCGCACTATTGAAAAGTGTAGCTCACAACGTATAGAACAACCAGCCACAAAACACAGGCCGCATAGACAGTACATGTCACCCAGACAGAAGACAAACGTATCCTAAAGATGCCTCCAAATGGGTAGCTGGAGCAAGGACACCAACACCACAAGCAGGGACGACCACTGAAATAAAGTTGTGCGACCCAAAAATTGACTGCACCGTTGGTAGCACCAATATCTACACGTCCAAATGTTCACTTTTTCTTTACATGAACTTTCAGTTCAGATCATTGATCTCCAGCCTTTCACTGTCTGTGTTGCTGTCTGTCTGTCTGTTTCCCTCTCTGTCTCTCTCTCTCTGTATGTACATGTATATACATATATAATTATACAAGTATATATATATATATATATATTTATATATATATGTGTGTGTGTGTGTGTGTGTGTGTGTGGATATATATCCCTCTGTGTGTGTGTATTTTTGTCTGTGCGTGTATGTGTGTGTGTGTGTGTGTGTGTGTGTGTGTGTGTGTGTGTGTGTGTGTGTTGTCTGTTGCTTTGTCAACACATCTCTGCAAGTCAGATGTCTCCACCTACAGATGTCAGCTGAGCATTGGAGTATATGCAATTTCAACGTGCGTGGCGTATGCTTGCACGATTGTAATGCGACAGAGAAGTCAATCGATACTACTTCTCCCAGGTACATCGTGGCTTGCCTGTCTGTGGTTCTGTGCTTCCTTTACATGTACTTTGTTTGGATAGATACTTTTCTCTGAAACAATGAGCACTGTGGAGATGGTCGTTCTGTCTGTCTGTTTGTCTGTCTAATTGTTTATCCGTCTCCCTGCCTGTATGTCTGACCGTCAATCTCTCTGTTTGTCTGTTGCCAGTACGCCAACTCACCTGTCAAATCAACGGAAGAGTCCATCATCACCATCATTTGTAAAGCGCATCTTATTTAATGGAAACACTGTTGACAAATAAAATCTGAAAACAATACGAACGTGTTCAGCTTTGTCCAACTGCTATGAGCAGTAATATATGTCCTGCATTCAGTTTGTTTTTCATCCATGTTTTCATAAACTTATTTTTGTAGGAAAAATCAGCAGCTTGATAATGCTGATGATCTTTGTAAGGTTCTTAACTTTGATGTATGAATCAAATCAAAGTGCACATCCTCATAAATAACTAAAACATTCACTCACAATGAGAAAAACAACTTACGGGTATTAAGCACCTACATAACGGGAAGGGGAGGAGGGGACTAGAGTGGGATGAAGCGTGATAGCAGTTTGAAATTGGAGTTTGGAGTTTGTTCAAAAAGGATTCCTCCCACTCGGACAATTCCATATGTGCCTTGCCAACACTTATCTGGCAAACTCTCTGAGCTGGTCAAAACCCTACACACACCTGAATAGTCTTGAAATGAGAACAGGGGTTGGGTGGGGTGGGGAGGACTTGTGAAAGACTAAGCTGGCATCACCAAAATGATGGAAAAATTAACATGGGCAGCAGGCAGACCAGTTCATCATAAGCTAGGATGAAGCTGGAGATATCTGATGTTTTAAGTTTATGGCCCTTTCAAAAGAACCAACTAGCGAGGTGGAAGGGAAAATCACTCCTGGATAAAACGGTAAATCCAAAGTACAAAGTTATGTGAAAAATTTTCTGGCATGACAACTGGAACGACCAGACAGACAACAAACTGTTCTACAACTGACCAGACTTTAAACAGTTCACTCACCTCCCCACATCCGTTCAAGGAACCGCAGGAAGAAAAGAGTTTTACGCAGGTCATACATTCTCTACATATTCATACCTTTTAAGTGAATGAAGAAGCACCATGGTGCATACCGTGTAAAATGCCACTCAGAATCCAACCCTTCTTATTGAACGATGAGACACGAGACATAATAATCCTTATACAGCAGACTCCTAAAAGACCCTCTTCAGAGATACTTCTGCGATTAAATTTTAAAGATTTTACTAAATACCAATCCACTTCACCTCTCTGGTCATATGTACGGGAAGATTTTAAAGTTAAATCTAGACTTGACTGACTTATCAAGTACCGGTACTTCGTTTTCACATGTTAGCTTTCTAAGTAGACTTGGAAGCGTTTTCAACTTGGTGTCAACACTAATATGGTTTTAGTGGCTGGCTGGGCTTTAAGCAACACATTTAAGTTTATGGTCACACACACACACACACACACACACACACACACACACACACACACACACACAACACACACACACATACACAAAACACACACACACACACATACGCATACACATATACACACATACACACACATACACACACACTTTTTCTTTCGCTCTCTCTCTCTCACTGTCTCTCTCTGTGTCTCTAGCTATATGTCTGTCTGTTTGTCTGTATGTTTGTCTGTCCGTCTGTCTGTCTGTCTCTCTCTCTCTCTCTCTCTCTCTCTCTCTCTCTCTCTCTCTCTCAGGCAGTCTAACAATTCCCTTCTCAAATTGTCAACACAGAGTTGCAGGAACTCATATGTCGGGTTTAGGTTAGTGTTGTTTGTATGAATCATTCTGTCATCACAGAAAAACTGTTATTCTTTTTTCTTTCTGTCCCAATTTCTAAGCCGCCTCAGCCATGTTGATTCCATACTACTCATTGCTGCTCCACAAGACATCACCAACCCCAAATTCATTTACTGAAGTCCCAGTGCCAGGATGCCTACCACAGCTGGGGTTGCCAAGCTGTCATGGGTATATCCACCAGAGGAGATCCTGCATATTTGCGCCTGGGTCAGGATGATAAAATTCAAATGTATCCGTATTGATCCCACTTATTAAGGACACTGCCCACTGAGTTCCCTACTAACGAGGGCAGTTGTTCAGTTGTGGAGCCAGACTGAGTGAGACAGCCTGTGATAAGTACACTACCACTTCAGCCCTCCAAAGACAGTCCCCCATGAAGCACCAACACCATGGAATCCAAGCATCTCAGACATGGAAGAGATAGAACAAATTAAAACTATGGTCATCACGAGAACAGGGCATGAAGACTCACATAATCTGAGACAGTTTTCACGATGCTATAATGATTGATGATGATGATGCTAGAGTTCCATCTAGGACTGAGACTACGTGTCAGGGCTGTACTTCACGCCAACTACATAACACATCCTGGTGCCAACCAGGCCTGGTAGATACAGACACCAGCAGTGTTCATAAATAAATTTGATCAGCGCTCTCTAAGACGCTTCCACAAAGTGAATAAGATGCGACTGTGTGACTCAGTGTCCACAATGAGTTCATATCATTGTTATACGTAAAGAAGAAAATCATTTACTTATATAGCAAACAGAAGCAGTCACAGTAGTCAATCGTGAGGAAGACAGAAGGAGAGAGAGATAGAGAGGGAGAGAGATAGGTATATAATTTTTTATAGAGAAAGTGTGTTTGTGTGTGTGTGTGTGTGTGTGAGCGCGTGTGCGCATTTGTGTGTGTGTGTGTGTATTTGTGTGCATGCGAGTGCGTGCATGTGCGTGTGTGTTATTACATTTACATGTGTATGCGTTTCTGTTTGTGTGTGGTGTGTTTACGTGTGTATGTATACCTTTGTGTGTGGATGGGCATGGGCATAACTTCATCAAACACCGCACGACACGCCTGATTTATTTACTGTGTTTCTTTACGTCGAAGTTTGTTTGAAAAACCTGAAACAGCTGATTAATCATCAACATTGCCATAAACTGGTGACATTAAACGTTTCATACTTACAAATCATTTCTTTGATTTATTATACATGCTCACAAACCTGACACGTACACAGTGAAAACATAAAAATTAATCATCATCTACACTCACAGGGTCTGTCTGTTTATAAAGGTTAAAGAGAACACAGTAGAGCAAGATTGAAAAAGGTTGAAAACAGCTCTGAGTAGATTACTATAACCACACCGCAAGGTCTGACTGTTGCACTGTTTGTAGAGTATTATCACATCAGTGTGTACTTATCGGAACGACATAGGTATCACCACAAAACCATACATTAGTACACTCTGCTGCCCTGTTTATAGAATATTATTACAACAACCATCACCATACGGGGGCGGGGGATATAAAGGGATGAGGGAATCACCAACAAAACGACACATCTAACAGACCCAGTGCCTGGTTGTTCGAGTGGGTCAGAAATTCCTCAGAAGGGGCAATAAAGGATGCCAACACAAGTGTTGCTGATATTCTCCAGGGATTGTTTTCTGGCGTGTCAGTTGCAGTAGTATGTCAAACAGTTTCCTGCACAGCCGCTACAGCTGGAAAACATCTGCAGCACTGTGAACATGGTTTTCTGTTTGCTAATTTTTTTAAGTTAGCCAAATAGACATTTCCGCTTTTTAACATGGAAAAATACCAATGGAATGTTCTACCTAACTAACTTTAAAAAAGGGCTACTGAGCTAATTAGACCTATATCATGTGTGGGTCTGTAGTCTATCCTACAACAGCAACAAGGATAGCATGTGTTGAAAAAGTGTGTCACGTCCACAAATGAAGGTGATCTTAAACACGGCTTAGTACATAACAGTAAATACATGTTACTAGGTGAGTCAGGTTAAAAAGTGGAGGCAGATTAAGAGGACTCCACACAAAGGTAGGTTACTGTAAGACCACGTATCTTTCAGTGGAATCTGTGGTGTAATAGCCAGCGTACAATGCCAGAAACCCAGGTTAGACTCCCAGTCAAACATTGAATGTTTTCCCTCCTCCACAAGACCTCGAATGGTGATCTGGGCGCTAGTCTTTTGGAGGAGACAGTACATTGAGGTCTCATGAGCAACATGCACTTAACGTTCATAATGTTCTGTACAAAATTCCATTCTCAAAGATACAAAAATTACACACAGACAGGAAAAAATACAATGCAATAGGTGGCCTCTTGTTTAACCTAACTGCTTTTCCCCTAGACAGCCAACTCTTGTTTCACTCATAAAAAAAACCGTTGTGATAACAACGACTATAACAACAAAGCCAGCCCAATCCAATCCAGTGGTCCATCACTATATTTGCGTGTCACTGTCAACTAAATGAAACTGGTCCAGTTTGGATGATGGATCAGTTTGACAATGACCCATCTGTCTGACACATGCTGTAACGTGCACTTTGAAGGACAGTTTCAGTTTAAGTTTCTCAAGAGACCGTCTCTGTGCTGGGAATAAATTCCACATAGGCTGACAACACAGTCGCTATGTGATAGATAAGATCCAGGTTAATCATGGTACAAACCCTATACCTGCCCCTACATGCTGACAAGGCTTTAAGGTCCTAATAACATATGTATTCTATGTCTATCCTCATATCAAACTGTCACTGATATAACTGTAAGTTTCTTCAACTTAAAACACTGCGTATGGATTCACATTATAGACACATGTATACAGTCAACCTGCACACAAGTGTTGTTCGCTGTGTGACAGAATTTGTTATCTATATCACCTAATTTCCCTAACCCATCCTCTACACTTGATCCACAAAGATAGAAAGCCCACACGTGCGCGATTGCACACGTGCACACAGAACTCCTATACACACACACACACACACACAGACACACAAACACACACACACACACACATGCACACAGACAGACAGACTGACAGACATACACACATACACACAGACGGACACGCACACATACACGCACACAGATACATACACATATGCATGCGCACTTGCTTAATTAGTTTTAAACACAAGCACCAGTATTTCTTTGATTGATGATGATTCTAGTTTTAAACAGAAGCACCAGTATTTCTCTGATTGATGATGGTTCTAGTTTTAAACAGAAGCACCAGTATTTCTGTGATTGATGATGGTTCTAGTTTTAAACACAAGCACCAGTATTTCTGTGACTGATGATGGTTCTAGTTTTAAACACAAGCACCAGTATTTCTGTGATTGATGATGGTTCTTGTTTTCCTTTCCATGACTGATTTTTGCCCACTTCCTCTGACATTTCCTTACTGAGTAAGACAGTCTTTGGTATGATGACCCGACTTTTGTTAGTGAAGATGTGACTTTAGGTGTCTGACGACCTGAGATGGTGTGGCCACATCGAGTGAACGTTATGTGTACAGCAAAGACATCCTGGGCCATCATTGTGAGCGTCGTCATCTTTCTTGGCTTGTCTTACTCTCACTTCCTTCATTGGTTTGAAGTCTCAGAAGGAATGTGTACAGGGAACGAACAATACACGAAACATGTCGCTGACATTTGGTCCACAATAAACTTGGTTTTATCTTCTGTGCTGCCTTTCCTCTGTCTGATGATCGCTAACATCGTGCTCCTGGTGAAATTAAGAATGTCAGTGAAAGAAGCTGGTGACCAGTTTGCTTCCATAGACAGACAGCAGAGTGAGAGAGAGAGAAAAGTGAACTCCGTCACTCTCACAGCTCTGGTCGTGTCTATCTCTTTCATTGTCTTCACACTAACAAATGATATTTGGCAATCGGCGCCATTTTTGTTTCTTGGCAGTTATGAAGGAATCGAACATGAAATATTCGTTTACACCATCTTTAATCTTACTTTGTGTTTCGACTATCTCAATTATTCCATGAATTTTTATCTTTACTGCCTGACTGGACAAAGGTTTAAAAATGAATTCTTAAAACTTATGTAAAATTAATTCTCTGCATCAAATCTCCAGTCACGAATTATGAGTAAAGGGATGTCAACCTGTTGATGGACATTCATTCAGGGACAATAAGTGATAGAGTAATAAGAAGAATGACAAGAGCAGCAGCACATTATCATCATCATGATAAAAACATTTTGGCATTTGAACTTAATGCATGATATGCTTGTTATGATACAATGCATAAAATACAATTCATTTACATGAACATTATTTGATTCCTCATTTGCAAATACCATAAAGTTCAAATTGTAGAATACGTAATTTCTTGTTTGTCTGCCAAGAATATATGTTTTATTTCAGGAAATAATATATCCCATCCTTTTGTTATAAATACTCATAGAAGTTTGAAACTTAGTTAATAAAAATGCTCAACGATAAGTATGTATATAAAGAAGACAGATAGATGTGAAGATGTCTCAAGATTAGACATTCAAAACATTCAAATTTACATGTTGACTGTACCAGTTGTCCATCCTGTCAGATTGTTGAATGATTGCACTACAGGTTATAATCACCAGCATCCTTAGTGGCCTTCCCTGTCAGTGCTCTTTCCTGGTTCCTGCCATACCTGTCTACCCACTTTCAGCCAGTGATAGCAAATGAGCTTAAGTCCGAACCAGTAAACTTATATATTGAGTCCCACGAGGCTCTGTACACGTCATTGTTTACAATGTCATCAGTCAGTACAACATCAAATACAATTTCTATGCTGGTGCATTCCAGCTCTACAACACTTCATCTCCTGAAAATATTCCAGCTCTTTTTGTTCTTCAGAAGCTTCTGATTGTCATGTGGAATTCTAGAATTGGATGATACAGAATAAGCAACAACTGATTGGAGATAAGACTGAAGCAATGTTCACTGGCACCAAGAACAGGATACCACCATTAACATTTGTTGTCCCCAACTAGGTGATAACAGTATTGTACTTTCTGATTTAGTTAAGAACACCAGCGTTGTTTTTGATTCTTAACTCTCCATGCAGAATTTCCTCACCCAAACATGTCAGTCTTGTTGCTGTCAGCTGTGAAAATTCAGATATATTCCCCGTTGTCCTTCAACTTTAGCAGCATCAAACCAAGCAACTTTTCTTATCTTGTCCTGTAACAGTAATTGCAACGCTCTGGCTTGGACGTTTCTACTGCCTCTGGTGTATTCAGAATTGTGCAGCCCGTCATGCCCTTCTTTAAAGGAGGCGTGATCAGGTCACTCTTCTACTTCAGTAAATTCCCCTGGTTGTCTGTGACTCGAAGAATGTATATAAAATCAATACATTTCAAGGCTTTTCTGCTGTCTATCTCCCCCAAGAGTTTCTTGCTGCCAATCTGAAAACTTTCTTCTGGTTGTAGTCAAATGAAATGATCTAGAACAAATTCATCTCTGAAAAAAAAACTAGCCCAGAATAACTTGGAAGCTACTGAATAATTTTATCCTAAGGAAGGTAGTGTTTTAGTTGATTTGTCTAACTTCATACTTTTCCGAGGTCTTCCATTCCACAGGTGTTGACTGTGATTTGGCTCTGATAACGCTTTGCAATGAGGAGGACCTTGGATAGGTAAAAAGCACTGATAATTCAGCTTCTTTTATGTTTTTATCAGTCTACCTGTATCATCATGGGTATCGGTGGTGCTTAAAGGACAAAAATAAAAAACAATGCCTTGAGATCCCCCCTGCGCCATCAATCTAGATCTTCCTTTATCTCTCTTTTGATATAAATCCAATATCTCTTCGTTGTGTGCTTGTCAAGCCAGCTGATTAGGCTGCAAACTGGTCAAATGACCAGGCCATTTCATTCCTTTTGATAAACATGACATTGGAACCAGAAAAACACAAAAATAGAGTCAGAACGCGTATTTAATACAACAAGACAAGACAGGCGCGAATTTTCGGCCAACTGGCCTTTGTGAAGCATAAGATTACAAACAGACAAACAAACACCAGATACAAAAATTATGTGAAAAAGAGTGAAACTTCCCTGTTGCTTCATCCAGTTGGAAAAAGGCACTAAAACATAACATTGGACCAATGATTTGTATTTCTGATGATGGTATGTCTGGTCTTCTTTACAGTTTTCACACAAGGCACCTCACAGGTGGCAATTTTGTGCTCTAGCAGCTTGGCCAGGATCCCAGTCTGGTACTAATATGCAAGGGTGGGGATAAAAATGGATCTGACGGCAACCAAACGAAAAACCGCTTTCAGCAGAGATCACAACATTTTGTAAACATTTATAGATTCAAGTATTACATACCTGGCTTACAAGCTGTCTCCAACTTTGAATGTAGGCCTAAATCATTTGAACACCACAAAAAATGTTTGCCTTATAAGTACGTATCTCTCCATGACTACCACACATCTGTTCTTAAAAAGATGCTCAGGCAGCCCTGTGACAAGTCCCGCACATGACCCCATAGAAGTAAGGAAGTGATTGCTTTTGATGCCTGCTGGCAATTCCCTTGAATTTTGTTTGTACACCACTTTGTATAATACACAGACTATCTCAGAGACCAGACGTACTTTCCCACGTTCTCAGTTTTGGTCAGCAGGGACCATTTAGTTTCCAAGTTCTAGGAAAACATCCAAACTTTCTCGAAGACCAGCACTACTTTGTCGGTATTTTTAGCAATTAATTTCAATACTTTATTTTTGTATACACTGTGGACATATTCAAGTACGATTCAAACTGGCAGTTAGCAAAACAAAAAAAACTCCTCGTCATTCAGGTCTGATCAAAATGATAAAGATTTTTATATTCTGCTTTAATGATAAATTTTTGGTGTTGTGTGAGTATCTGCTACAACAATCACGCCCAGAATGGAGCATGTCACCATATCGCAACTTCTTGTGGATTATATGACAGCCATGCAGTTGCTGAGACATGAGTAGAACTGAGTGTGGGTGAAATGTGCAATAAATGTCAAATGGCCAGGAACATGCATCCAGTCTGTTCACATCTGGAATATGTTGACCCAATCACTCTATAATGTGACTACCAGGTAAACCATAAGGTGCATCTCAACCCTGATTAAGTCAGAATGCATGATGTGCTTGTTTAAAAGTTTGTGCTAAATGGAAAACGTTATATGTTATATAGTCCAACGTTTGAGGAAACACTCGTTTAGAATTATTTAGATTGGGGTGAAGTATGGACGCCACAGGTTGCCTCTGGTGAGAGTAGTTATCTCATAGATTAGCTAGTTTACTTCATACCTCAGACTGAACACCCTATGATAAAGTGCTGATTTGCCAATGTCTGTCTACTTCCATGGGTGATATTATGAACTTAGATTACATCTAAAAGCAGACAGCTTTCACTGCACCAGGTAAACCAAAGAAAATAATGAAGAAATCATCAGTCATGTGATTGGCCGCTTGGAATGTTATAACTATGTGCCATGGTCTCTCAGACGACCTGTAACAGGTCAACTATAGCAGGAAAGCAACAAATATTCGACTCTCAGCTGAGGGGGATTGACATCTATAGAACAGATTTGAAGAGACCAGACTTCCTTCGGATGTCATTCTGCAGGTGAAGAACTATTCTTCTGTCAGGGCTGACCCCTTGATAAATTTTGTCTGCATGGCATCTACTAACAATCAAGGACAGCATTCTATCCTTGATAAATCCTTTGCCTCAGCTTTCAACGCCATGAGGTAAAATGAACATCCTGAGTGTCCTACATTGTGCTCACGATCTTGATGCCATCAGCAGGATTCCAGAATCTGAGGACATCTTTCCTCTGTGTGATTTCAATGCTAGTGTTGGACCAGACTACAGCTCATGTGCAGACTGTCTTGGTCACTTTGGTGTTGACAAGATGGACAACAAAGGCCAGTGATTGTGGGAGCTCTTCTTCTACCACAACCTTTGTACTATCAACACGCCATAAAGTTTCTTGAAGACATCCATTCACTGTACACTTGCACCAGCTGTTTTCCGCCTTGTGTTTGCATTGGGTTCGTTGGTGCCTTGCTTCTTTGAGATACATTTTTAAATTAACTTTTTCGCAACGGGGCACGCATATATGTGCGCCACTCAGGCTTCCGTTCACGACGTGGCACACAAATCTGTACGCACTTGGGTTTTACCGCTGGAGACGTTGCACGCACATTTGAACGCCGTGATTTGATAGACAAACAACACGTTGTCACAAGTGGTTTAAACAAAGAATTGATTAAATTCACTTCTCGAATCTTCCGTCTATCTTTAGAGTAACGTCCCTTCATCCAAACCCGATTAAACTAGCTGGTGTCACTGTTTGAAACAAAGACCCGTGTGCTCGATCATTTGACTTGCGTTTCACAATGGCGTCGAATCGACGAAGAAAAGTTTCGCTTGAGGACCTCTTGCGAGAAGTACTTCAAAGTGGTTCAGATGATGAAGGAAGCTATTCAGACGATCAATTATGATAGTGAAGATGAAGAAGATTTGTTTGATGACGTTCCCGACGCTGATCGAACAGAAAATGCCGACAAACATGACGTTGATGAGGAGATGCAGATCAGTCATGTTCACGATTCAGATCAAACGGCAGATCTGGACAGTGACGGCGATACTGATGGATCTATGGTTGTTGATAAACAATCAAATGGGGCAGCAGTCCAAAACAACAAAAACAACAGCATAGAGCAACCTATTGTTAACTCAGAAAGGCAAGAAACGTGGGGGCACAACCTTGCTGATTTTCCATGTGTTCCAGATTTCACTGGTAGGTTTCAGTTTGTTTACATTTTTACGTTGTCAGAGGCACGACTTTTTCGTGCATTTTCATTACCTATCCATCAAAAGTGACATCATGTGTTTTTTGTATGTGTGTGTGTGTGTGTGTGTGTGTGTGTGTGTGTGTGTGTGTGTGTGTGTGTGTGTGTGTATGTGTGTGTTTTAGTGTGTGTTTTTGTGTGTTTATGGGGGAAGGATGCATGTGTGTGTCAGTCTATCAGTGTGTGTATTTTTTGTACCTATCAGTTTGGGTAGGCTACTATCCCACAGTCAAGTTGTGAATTATAGAGAACTGGTGTAGGAACAGAAGTAGTGCAATAAGAGTATAGAAAAAATGCATACATGTGAGTTTGAATCTGTATGTGTGTGTGTGTGTGTGTGTGTGTGTGTGTGTGTGTGTGTGTGTGTGTGTGTGTGTGTGTGTGTGTGATGAAAAGGATAAAGAAAGGAAAAATGGGATGTATGTTTATGATTATGTTTTGAGCCCTAAATTTCCGCACAGATCTAAAAGCACTGGCTAAAATGTGTGTGTGTGTATGTGTGTGTGTGTGTGTATGTGTGTGTGTGTGTGTGTGTGTGTGTGTGTGTGTGTGTGTGTGTGTGTGTGTGTGTGTGTAATGGTGTAATACCATAGTAATGGTCTTGTGAAATGAAGGCCTCACACACACACACACACACACACACACACACACACACACACACACACACACACACATGTATATACATAAATATATAAATTTACATATATATGGAGAGAGAGAGAGAGAGAGAGAGAGAGAGAGAGAGAGAGAGAGAGTGAGATAGATAGATGTGTAGATGGATAAATCTATGTATAGAAAGAGAGAGAGACAGAGCAATAGATTTTTCTTTTTTCTCATAGTTTTACACAAGAAAAGTTAGCACAAATTACAATACATTATTATTTTGTGCAGGTGTACCTGGTCTGAAGGTTGATCTGGGAGAGGATCCGAAGCCCATTGATGTCTATCGGCTCTTCCTAACTGACACCATTCTGCATTGCATTAGGACAGAAACAAATACTTATGTGGCATCATGTATCAAGGCAGAGGAGGAAAAGGGCCCACTTCCAAGTCGAAGCGTCTTTGCGACTTGGAAGAAGCTAAAAATAGATGGATTGAAGAAGTTCCTGGCCATCTTCCCTCATAATTATGGGACTGGTGCGGAAACCCAGGATCACAGACTACTGGACTGTGCATCCTGCCGCACATTCATCTTATGCCGCACAGCTGATGCCACGGGAGTGCTTCACAGCAATAATGAAGTTCCTGCACCTGAACAACAATGCAGACTTCATTCCATACAGCCAAGAGGGCCATAACCCCATCCACAAGATCCAACCTTTCCTGTCTCACCTTCAGGAGAGATTTCAGGTGTATTATCCTGAGAGATATATATGTGTAGATGAAGCCATGTGCCCTTTCAAAGGCCGCTCTCGCTTTCGCGTGTACATGGAAGACAAACCCACAAAATGGAGTTTTAAATTTTATGAACTATGCGAAAGTGAGAGTGGGTATGTCTACCGGCTGGAAATGTTTTGTGCCCAGAGAGAGATCAACAACAAGCCCTACGATGTGGTGATGTGGCTGATGGCACCACTGCTGAATAAAGGCCACCACCTTTACATTGACAACTACTATTGTGAGCCGAAGATACGTGCCACTGTTGTGGCATGTGATACTATGGTGTGCGGCACAGTGCGGAAGAACAGAAAGGAGATGCCCCGTGACCTGGCAGACCATCAGCTACAGAGAGGACAAGTGGACTACAGGAGGAGGGGCAGTGTGGTGTGCTGCAAGTGGAAGGACAAGAAGGAGGTGCTCACTCTGTCCACCATGCACAAACATGTCCTGGAAAGAGTCCAGGCCAGGTATGAAAACAAACAAAAGCCAAAGGCTATAATCATTTATATTCAAAACATGGCAGGGGTGGACCAGAGCGATCAACTCATCACTTATTTCCCCATGCACCGCAAGACCATGAAGTAGTGGAAAAAGTCCTTCTTCCATCTGCTCACCCTGTGCACCATTCAGACCATGATCCTGCTGAATAAGCACAGGAAGAGCAGGAACAAGAAGAGAATGCCACTTGAAGATGTCATCAAGTCTCTCCTCCTGGATCTCCCACCCACTGAAATTGTGCATCCTGTCGCTGCTGCTGCTGGACCCAGGGATCCTAATTTCAGGCTGAAGGGCCGACACTTCCCAAAAACAGCTTCCACCCACCCCGACACAACCCAAACTACGAAAAAACTGCCGTGTGTGCTACGCAAAAATGATAAAAAACGTGGTGCCATTGCAAAAGAACTGAAAAACAAACGGCCATTGACCAACTATTGGTGCCCTGATTGTGGTGAGGCATTGTGTGTGGATTCATGTTTTACAGACTATCACACAAAAAAGAGTACACAGAAGACTAATTTTCCTAAACAGTAATCACTTTTCACACACACACACACACACACACACACACACACACACACACACACACACACACACACACACACACACATACACACACACACACACACACACACACACACACACATACACACACACACACACACACACACACACACACACACACACACACACACACACACAAGAGTTATACATTGTGTAATATGTGACTGTAACAACAACAAAAAATGCAAGAAATGTGGGCGTCTTCAGAGAGAAGACCATTTTGAAGTGGAAGCGGCTTTGTACTCTCCATCATCTTTATTTGTAGTGAAGTTCATAACACAGAAACTGAAAACATCAAAGTAAAACGGGCTCACCTTCTGTGAGGAAACATTTTTGTGCTGGATGAGAAAATGTACTTTCCATCATCTCTATCTGTTGTGAAGTTCATATCAGAAACTGTGAAAACATCAAAGTAAAACGGGTTCACCTTCTGTGAGGAAACATTTTTGTGCTGGATGAGAAAATGTACTTTCCATCATCTTTATCTGTTGTGAAGTTCATAACAGAAACTGTGAAAACATCAAAGTAAAATGGGTTCACTTTCTGTGAGGAGATAGTTTTGTGCTGGATGACACAATGTAGCCTACTTTCCATCATCTGTATCTGCAGTGAAGTTAATATCACAGCTTCATTGCACCTATCCTGATCTCCTTGTTTATCTTCCTATAGATCTCCTCATTTCTCTTTGCCTTCCTCCTTTCCTCCATCAAGCCCAAAATTTCATTAGTCATCCAGTTCTTTTTTGCTTTTCTATCTGCTTTAGGGATTTCCTCACAAGCTTCATTTATCGAATTCCTCAACTTTGTCCATTGTTCCTCACTGTCACCAGCGTCTTCCAGAGCACTGCATTTGTTTTGAACATGTACATTAAATTTTTTACGTATCACTTCGTCTGTCTTTAAGAGTCCAAGGTTTAATTTGATGTTGTTTTTGGTCTGTTTCCTTTTTCTCAATTTCAGTCTAAATCTTCCCTCTACAGGATTGTGGTCACTGTTGCAGTCTGCGCCTGGTAGTGTTTTTGCTGATAGTAAAGAATTTCTAAATCGTTTGTTGATCAGGACCATCATACCACCTAATCTGTGTCTGCTGGATTTCTTCAACAGCTTGCTGCTCCAGTAACTCATCTTCATCTTTATCTTCTAGTTCAACTGATGCCTTATTACAATGTGGCTCAGTTGTAGAGTTTTCAATCAAAGCTGCTTCTGGCTTATTGCCTTAACGTTCTATCCAGGCGCCTTGAAACTCATATTTTAAACTTCGTCGTAATTATCACTGTTAACATAGTGCAATACCCCTGCAGGAAATCTTCATCGTCTGTTACTCCCTGGTGGCAAGTTCATCCCATAGCGTAAACATTTATAATGGTTTTTGCCCAAACACAAGTTGATAGAAAGACTTGTCTGCAGTGTTTATGGCATGCGTGATGAACAGGAGACCACACAACCTTTTTAACCCATTCTGTTTTGTGTACTGTGCTTTTGAAATACAGAAAGTATATGGGCCATGTTTCAAACCTTTGATGTGCTCCTCTAAACGTTCATTAAATCGATCCTCTTGACAAGTCATTTTCAAAACCACCACTGCACTGATAATGGCGATGATACTGACACTAATGTAAAGGAACTCACTGTAGTGCTCACCAAACATACTGTCACTCCATTGTGAAGACGTTCAGCCAAACAGAGTTGTAACTCTTTTAGGGTAAATCAGGATCCTGATACACACTAGAGTTCAGCAACTGTTATTGGGATCTGGGTTAATTTTAGAAGAATCCTGAATCTTGAATTGGACTCAGGTAATATGAGATTGCTTGAATCAGAGTTCACACTGTGATAAATATTCCATGTTTATGTTTTATAAAAGTTAACGCTGGTAGAGTTCAAAGCTAATTAAGGATTCCATAAGATCTCACTGATCTGAAGCTTTGGGAAATATTAACAGTTAAGACACAAGTGCATTAAATCAGTTTCTTGGGATATCTGTATTGTGGTTCTGAGCCCTGGTTTTTGTTTGTTTGTAAGCAATCAAGTACATTGTTACAAGAATGGATCAAACACTCTTAAACACACAAGCGCACTTACAAACACGCTCAAAGACTCAGACACATAGACGCATACAGA
>JAPXFY010000221.1:67500-70000 GCA_030674185.1 Monoplex corrugatus
TCCTCGTTTCTCTTTGCCTTCATCTGTTCCTCAATCAAACCTTAAATTTCTGTTGTCGTCCAGTTCTTTTTTGCTTTTCTATCTACTTCAGGGCTTTCTTCACAACCTTCATTTATCGAATTTCTCAACTTTGTCCATTGTTCCTCACTATCACCAACGTCTTCCAGAGCACTGAGTTTGTTTTGAACATGTACACACACATACACACACACACATTGCACACATACACACACGCACACACACACACATAACACACGCATAGACACACGCATAGACAATTACATACTCGAATACACTCGCGATCAAGCACGCAAACATGTGCACCCATGCAAACTCATACATACGTGCGCAACGTCGAGGGAGTCCAGTGGACCTGTTTTATAGTGTACAAACGAAGTCCTCACATCACACTGCTACAACACTTCCATCACTTACAGGTGCAATCCTTCAGGTGTTTGTCTCACAGGAACCATGTCGCTGTAGTTACACAGCAAATGTGAACAGAACTTTATCATCAGCATCTTCCATCTACTGTGACATACAGGCAAGGTTTAGTCATCTGGCACATTTCTTGCAGTCCAACCCCTTGAAGGACATCCAGTATGCTTTTTATGGGATCCAACATTGGACTTCTGATTGGAAGATTCTTGGTTTGGTCTGCCTAGATTTATCCACCTGGTGGGTATAGGATAAACACTTCCAATTTTCCTTATCAACATTTTACAGATCTGCCAGCGCCTAAACCGTCTTCGTGTGTATACGTACGCAGAACATCAAACATGAACGTTACAGATCCTGTAAACTATGTCAGTGGGTTTCGTCATTGTAGCTTTTATATTTTAATTGCAGAAAATGAAAACGATCTACAAAACCCTGTGAAAATACTAGAAATAAAAAGCAAAGGTAAGGGGTTGGAACTAATCAGCAAGAAGACTGAAGTCATGGTGATCAGTAAAAAACATGAAATCCCATCATGCAAAATAACAGCAAACGGCACAACCTTGAGACAGGCTGATAAATTTATATATCTGGGAACGATCATTTCACCAGACGGCAGATGCACATCAGAAATAGCCAGCAGAATCGGCCAAGCCAAAACAGCATTCAAGAGTTCTTGAATGTTATATAGAACTGATAATGCTATACGAAAACTCCACTGGAAAAACCAGATAAGTCACATTTTCATCAAAACAGAGTTATGTGCCTTGGCACATTCCTTGTGGTGGAAAGTTTCCTTTCAATTAAGTCTCTTTGGGAAAAACCAGCTAAGTCCGACGAAATCGAGACATAAAAAGCCCATGCTCCGGAAAAAACCGCTAAGTCCAGCGTTTTCACTGGAAGAAGCAGACGAGTCCAGTCAGGTGATCCGCTAATCCAATCAGAACTCTGCTCTATGGTAAACAATTACCACAATGGGGGACGCCGACGATCATCCGCTGTTAACTGATAAACAAAAACAAAACAAACAAAAAACGCAAAGTTACTGGCTCAAAGAAAAAGAAAGAAAAGTTCAAACGTTTGAAAAGTCATTCTATAGGCGAAGACTGTCAATGTTTGCGTTTCAAGTGCTTTGAAGCAGTCGCAGAAGAAGAAAGACAAGCGTTAATTGTCAAGTTCAACGAGTACGACAGCAAGAATGCGCAAGATGCCTATCTCGCTTCACTGCTCAGATTGAAGTCAGTATCTAAACACCGACCGAGAAGTGACGATGGTAACTTGCGTGAGCATTCTGTGCAGTATACAGTAAAAGTTGATGTATATTACAGGCGTCAGTTGACATTCATCACTTTTTGCATCCATGTTTTGTCAAGAGATGATGTTTACATGTAAACTTATAATGAAACAGTTGCAAAAAGGGCTCAGATGATGTGTGTTCAATGCTGCTTGACTTTATCTCAAACTATTTAGCAGAATCAGTGAGAGAGGTTACTTTCTTTTGTGATGGATGTGCTGGACAGAATAAGAACTTTACTGTGTTTCGTTTCTTATACTACTTGGTTCATGACAAAAAAAGATTTAACAATGTGAAAGTTTGTTTTCCAATTCGAGGACATTCCTACATGGAATGCGATAGAGACATGACCAATGTAAGCATGAGATGCCCAGCTGAGATCCCTGAAGACTGGCAAGAAGAGCTTCACACGGCCAGACAGAAGCCATCACCATTCAATGTCATCTCACTTTCTCGGGAATCCTCCTTTTCATTCACATACTTCCTGGCACCTTCTTTCAAGCGAATGTGTCCAGTTCCAACAAGACCAGAGAACTGCAGTTCTCACAGACAAGACCAAAGCTGATGCTGTACAGGAACAGTTACAATGGCATCTTTGAAAGTGCGGTTCTCAAGCAACCTGGCAAAATTGGAAAAAAGGAAACAACTCTTCCAACAACATCCCTAACACGTTCCTACACAGGACCACTTCAAATCAGCAAGGCAAAATACAGTGATTTGCAAGTTCTGAAAATGCTTTGCAAACCATCAAATCATGCTTTCTTTGAC
>JAPXFY010002218.1:5000-22500 GCA_030674185.1 Monoplex corrugatus
CCACCACACCACACCCACCCCCCACCACCACCACCCCCCACACACCCACCACCACACCCACACACCCCCACACCCCACCACCCACCACCACCCACCAACCACCACACCACACACACCCCACCCACACACCCACACACAACCACACCCACACACACCCCACACCCACCACCCCACACCCAACCACCCCAACCACCACCCTACCACCCACCACCAACCCCCCCACCCCCCACCACCTACCACACCCACCAACACCCACCACCACCACCACCACAACTCACACCCCACCCCCCACCCCAAACCACCCCCCACCACCCCCCACCACACCCCACACCCCACCCACACCAACACCACACCAACCCCCAACCACCCACCACACACCATCACCCCCCCCCCACCCCACACCCCCCACACCACACCACACCCACCCACCCAACCACCCCACTCCACACCCACCACCCACCCACACCACCCACCACCCCACCACACCCCACCCTCCACACACACCACAACCCCCCATCACCCACCACCACCCCACACCCCACACCACACCCCCACACACTCCCCACCACACCCCACTCCAACCCCACCAACCCCACCACACCACCCCCCACTCCACCACACCCAACCCACCACACCCCCACCCACCACCCCCCACCCCCCACCCACACCCTACACACATCCTACACACACCCTACACACACACACCCTACACACACACCCTACACACACACACCCTACACACACACCCTACACACACCCTACACACACCACTCTACACACACACCCTACACACACCACTCTACACACACACCCTACACACACACACCCTACACACACACCCTACACACACCCTACACACACACCCTACACACACACCCTACACACACACACCCTACACACACCTACACACACACACCCCTACACACACCCTACACACACACACCCTACACACACACCCTACACACACCACTCCCACACAGGCCTAGTAGACAGAAAACCAAACCTTACTACAGCTAGACAATGACATGCTACCTACCAATTATGTGTAAACTTCAAGATCAGCAATGAATGAAAAACCAGGCTGCTTGCTCACTCCTTACAAAAGTACAAAAGGGACCGCAGGAGGGAATGGTGATGGTGGTGGTTGCACAGGACATTGACCGTCTGTCTGTGGGCAGGGCAGATAACCCTGAAGAGGCATAATGACCCTTACCCGTCCCCCCCCCCTCGCTCACACCCGGTCCTCAGTAGCTCAGTTGGTTGAACGCGGGATTTACGTTCTTACAAGTTGTTGTTGGTTCAAACCATGGGTTGTGCTTCATTCAGACTGGTCTTGTTACTGTCCGTCTGAACATAAGTGTTGTTATGGTGGTGTTAGGGAAGGAGAGTGGCAGAATGGTTCAGACGTTCGCCTGCCAGTAACTAGACTCGAGGTTCCACGGTTTGCTCCCCTTAGAGGCCTCGACTTTTCTCCTCAGCTTGACCGGAAAATCGAACCGAACGTGTAGTCCTTCGGAAAGGGACGAAAAACGATCCGGACCTGTGTGTGCCTTCTGGCTGAGCACGCTAAAGATCCCACGGTAGTTGAAAATCGTGAAGAGCAGGGCTTTGCTCAGCTGCCTTGGTATATAACATTTGAAAGATAGGTTGATTTCCCAGGTCCAGCCCCTTGAAAACCAATTAGCCTTCTCGCCTTTCTGAAAAGTCCTGGTGAAAAAAGGGTGAACATAAATATGAATTTGAAGCGAGGGAAAGGGTGCTGGCCCCTGGAAATTTTGAGGTCTCTGCCACCTCATTCCCCTACGACCTCAGAGTTATGGAACTATCTAGGCAGGACCTCAGCACCTGGCCAGCTATTGGGTTGATATACAGGCTTAAGGCGTGTGCCGTGATCATTCTGGAATTTCTCCATCACATATGACACATGTGACATTAGAGCATATGGAATTCATTCCGAGCGCGGAGACGTCATCTGGAAAAATTGAAATTGAAATTGAAATTGAAATTGAAAAATTGAAATTCTGGTGATGTCGGTGTAAGATTAGCCTTCCTTGTGGGATGTGAAGAGTTCTTTCACTGTAAATAGTATCCCCCACCTTCTGGAAACTGTGCTAGACTTTTGGTCCCCTTCTTACCCACTGGACGAGGCGGCAGGGAAGTTTCTAGTCCCGTTTTTATTGTCCATTGTTTGGTGTTTGTGATCTGTTTGTGACCGTGCGTTCGCGCTTGACAAAGGCTAGTTGGCCGAAAATTTGCGCTTGTTTTGTTTTGTTTTGTTGGATACGCGCTTATATTGGTTTTCTTGTTCTTCTGGTTCCTGTGCTAGACTTTTAGTCTTTTACTGTTTCTCTTGTTTCTGCCTTGCTCCTCTACTTTCCGGTCATTCCTTCCCATCTTTTTCTACCTTGCTGGTCCATTCATCTGTATAATTATGTTCTATAAAACCCTAATTCTTTCTCTTTGGATTGATATTTGGGTACGTGTACAAACTTTGTTTGGTTGTGGCTGTGTGCAAGTGCAATGTGCAGAAGCCATTTAATTTAAGGTCATTTAGTTCAGTTTTTATATATATATACTTTAGTGTCCTGAGTTCTGTTTACATTTGTATTCAGGTTTGGTTTTTTAAACGCTCAGATGATAAACTGGGCGGAATAGTCAACGCCAGGGGGCATATCTTTAGATCATGTGCGCGAATGCATTGACGTTACGTATTTAATTTAATTTTCCGCTCCAACAAGGTGCTGTGTGCGTTTTGAAATAGTTATAGTCCTGATGTGGTTTTACACTGTCGGCTGGGCTTTAAACGCTAAGAAAGCCACCTCCTTTCTTCCCCCCCATTTGTCTGGGATGGTTATCCCCGCGGGCATTTTCACATCAGGTGGGTGGGGATATACACTTGCACCATGTCAACCGAACTCATTCACACCTGTAACTTTCACTTGCACCATGTGAACCGAACTCATTCACACCTGTATCTTCAGGTGGGGTGGGGGGGGTGGGGTGGGGGGTCAGGCATAGTGGTTAACCCTTTGATTCCTGCACCCTATCCACCAATTGCAAAAACTTTCTCGCACCCTATCCACCAATTGCAAAAACTTTCCCGCACCCTATCCACCAATTGCAAAAACTTTCCCGCACCCTATCCACCAATTGCAAAAACTTTCCCGCACCCTATCCACCAATTGCAAAAACTTAACCCTTTCACTCCCGCACCCTATCCACCAATTGCAAAAACTTAACCCTTTTTTCCCGCACTCTATCCACCAATTGCAAAAACTTAACCCTTTGATTCCCGCACCCTACCCACCAATTGCAAAAACTTAACCCTTTGATTCCCGCACCCTATCCACCAATTGCAAAAACTTAACCCTTTGATTCCCGCACCCTACCCACCAATTGCAAAAACTTAACCCTTTGATTCCCGCACCCTATCCACCAATTGCAAAAACTTAATCCTTTGACTCCCGCACCCTATCCACCAATTGCAAAACCTTAACCCTTTGACTCCCGCACTCTATCCATCAATTGCAAAAACTTAACCCTTTGACTCCTGCACCATATCCACCAACTGCAAAAACTTAACCCTTTGATTCCCTCACGCTATTCACCAGCTTCCTGCAGGAAGCTGGTGGATAGCGTGAGGGAGTCAAAGGTTAAGTTTTTGCTTTTGGCATGGTTGACAATGAAGGATGTTGGTGGATAGGATGCAGGAGTCAAAGGGTTAAAACATCTACATTGGACACAAGATATCTGCCGGGTTCCAATCATAGATGTAGGGTTGATGTCCGTAGCTTGCCCTAGTCCCACACTGCACTCCTTTTTCATTGATTGATTGGTTCAGTTTTTACGCCGACACCCACCTTAAGTGATATGGCCGACGGGGATAACCATCCCAGGGAAGTGGGGGGAGTGAGACCTGTCTAATCCTTTACTGACACCACCAGAACTAAGATGGGACAGTGAGAAGGCCAGTTTTAATGTGTGTAGCGCACCCCGGGATTCAAACCCACAACCATTAGCATGTGAATCCGACGCTCAAACCAACTGAGCTACTGAGGCCCGCCTGCACTCCCATCCCATCTCCGTCTCTTAGAAGCTCCACCTCCCCCCCCCACCCCACTCCTATCTCCGTCTTTCAAACTTGGAAATAAAAAACCCAACTATTCTTGACAACGCACTACTTTATGGTCAATTTCTGTCGACGCCTGCGGCTCAGTCTGCGAATGTGGAGTACGTTTCAAAACCACAGACACACACAAACAGACAGACAGACAGACAGACAGACAGACAGACAGACAGACAGACACACAGACAGACAGAGAGAGGGAGAGAGAGAGAGACACACACACACACACACAGACACACACACACACACACACACACACACAGACACAGAGACACACAGGCACACACACACTCACACACACACTCACACATACACATACATAGACACACACACACACAGAAACACGCACAGACACACACATACACACACACACAGACACACACATACACACACACATACACACACACATACACACACACACACACATACACACACACACATACACACACATACACACACACAGACACACACACACACATACACACACATACACACACACACATACACACACACATACACACACACACATACACACACACACATACACACAGACACACACACATACACACACAGACACACACAGACAAGGACACACAGACACACACACACACACACACACACACACACACACACACACCCGGCACCTTCACTCTTCACTACTCTACAGCTTTTTATTGTGTTATTTGATGGAAAATAAATCACAGACACACTGAAGAATTTCTTTTGTTAGAATGTAAAATCGGACCATAAATTGCAAAACGACTAAAAAAAAAAAAGTTTAAATAACGGTGTAATTTGAAACTTCAAATGAAACTATACAATTTCGGAGGTGCGCTTGGGCATGAACATACACGCATGCACCCAGGCATGCGGGCATGCGCGCAAACACATATCAAATAATCCCACGAACATACCCGAATTTATTAACACTGTGGTATCTGCAGATGTTCGTAGATATTAACACAGTATAGATCTAACCTTGCCTCGTCTTCTCGGAAAAAAAAGTCTGTTATGTCTTTTACGATGGATGACAATTTTGTAAAGTACTCTCTCTCTCTCTCTCTCTCTCTCTCTCTCTCTCTCTCTCTCTCACTCTGTGTGTGTGTGTGTGTGTGTGTGTGTGTGTGTGTGTGTGTGTGTGTGTGTGTGTGTGTGTGTGTGTGTGTGTGTGTGTGTAACAAACTGGAATGAGCATGTGTGAAGGAGTTTAAGATATCATTGTTCATGTACAGTAACCTAGTTCTGATATATGCATTTTATTGTGTTTGTATTTTAATCATATATGTTTTATGGCATTCGTGACACTGTGATTTTTCCATGATTTATACTGGAATAAAAAATATTCTTGACTTGACATCACGTGACACGAGTAGCATCAGTGTATATGGGATTTATTCCGAGCGTGGAGAGGTCATCTTGAGAAACTGAAAGTGGATTGTTTGTTATTGTTTCAGGTTCTGGGGTCGCATTGACTGTCTTTGAATTTCCTTTTGGTGTAAAGGAGACTGATTGAGATCTGCTCATGGTGAGTCCTTTGTCTCTCTGTTTGTCTGTCTGTCTGTCTCTCTGTCTGTCTGTCTGTTTCTGTCTCTATTTCTCTCTCTCTCTCTCTCTGTCTCGTTCTGTCTCTGTCTCTCTCCTCTCTCTCTCTCTCATTCTCATTCTCTCTCTGTGTCTCTCTCTCTCTCTCTGTCTCTCTCTCTCTGTTGTTCTCTGTCTGTCTGTCTGTCTCTTTCTGTCTGTCTGCCTCTCTCTCATTCTCTCTCTCTCCCTCTCTCTCTCTTTCTCTCACTCTCTGTTTCTCCGTCTGTCTGTCTCTTTCTGTCTGTCTGCCTCTGTCTCTCTCTCTCATTTCTCTCTCTCTCTCTCTCTCTCTCTCTCTCTCCTTCTCTCTCTCTCTTCTCTCTCTTCCTCTTTCTCTCTCTGTTCTTCTGTCTGCCTTTTTCTCTCTCTCCTTTATTTCTCTCTCTCCTCTCTCTCTCTCTCTCTCTCTCTCTCTCTTTCTCTCTCACTCACTGTTTCTCCGTCTGTCTGTCTGTCTGTCTGCTGTAGTGTGTGTGTGCTCGTGCATTTGTATACGTGTGTGGATTTTTTGGGGTGTTTTTTGTGGTATGTGTGTGCATGTATGCATATGTGTGTGTGTTATGTGTGCGTCTGCATGTATGTATGTATGTATGTATGTATGTATGTATGTATGTATTATGTATGTATACGTACGTACGTACGTGCGTGCGTGCGTGCGTGCGTGCGTGCGTGCGCGTGTGTGTGTGTGTGTGTGTGTGATGTTATATCTGTACAAGACCGTATGGACTGGCCGACATTTACCTGTGTTGAATCACATCTGTTACCAGTAAAAGGACACAGTTACTGTTAGACACTGACACATGAATCACTGTACTCATAAAATTATATACTGTTCTTTATGTTCCATCTCCATCATGTATTCCCCTCTTCCCCTCATCATCATCATCATCATCATCATCATCATCATCATCATCGTCAAGTGCTCTGCCGCATGGCGTTGGCGATCACGGCCCTCCATATGTATCTATCCCTTGTCGCTGCAAGCACATCTTCCACCCTTTCTGTCCTCAGCCACCCCGCAAGTCCGTCCAATCTTTTCTCCCTGGGTCTACAGACCAGAAATAGCCAGCAGAATCGGCCAAGCCAAAACAGCATTCAAGAAGAGGAAAAACATTCTTACCAACACATGCCTGTCAGTTAACATCAGGAAGAGAGTTCTTGAATGTTATATAGAACCGATAATGTTATACGCTTGTGAAGCGTGGACAGTCAACAAGCAAAGCCAGAACAAAATTGAGGCAGCCGAGATGTGGTTTCTAAGAAGAATGTTGAGAGTTCCATGGACAGCAAAGAAAACAAACGAGACAGTCTTGATGGATGCTGACACAAGAAGATCATTCATTAGGAAGATTAAGAAAAGACAGGCAACATTTATAGGCCATTTTATGAGGAAGGGGAATTAGAGCACTTGGTCACAACAGGAAAGCTGGAGGAAAAGACAGCACTAGGTAGACTAAGGGAGAAAATATTGGACGGACTTGCAAAATGGCTGAGGACAGAGAGGGTGGAAGATGTGTTTTCGGCAGCCAGGGACAGATACATATGGAGAGCCATGATCGCCAACGGCCCTTCGGCAGGGCACTTGATGATGATGATGATGATGATATGATGACGACGACGACGACGACGACAACGATGATGATGATGATGACGATGACGACGACGACGACGACGATGATGATGATGATGGTCTACCCCTCCTTAACCCTTCTTCTCTCATCTCCTCTTCCTCTCGATCTCACTTTTCTCTTTCAGTTCCCACCCCCGACCCCCCTCTCTCTCACAATCCCCACTCCTCCCCCACCCCGTCCCCTTTAAGCATACCATACGTCGAAGGTTTCCGACCAGAAGACTGTATCTGTGTTCTTTATTTCCTGTGAGATACACCGTTCTGGCGCGTAACAACTGATGTTCGGGATACAGCGATACGTTTCAAAGCGTTGACAGCTGCAGGGAAGTGATATCTTATCTATGCTCATCGCTCGTGCGTGTATATAATACATCAAACGATTCAGTAAGAGATGTGATGATGGAAAAACGTTACATGTGGTGCTCCCTGTTCTCTCGTTGGTAGGCAGAGCGTTTTGGCAATAATTGATGACATCAGACTTCTCACAAATAAAGAGTGCGGCCATGGATTGTGAAATTACACACTTTGTTATAGACAAAGTATAGCAATGGTCTGAAATTACAGACTTTTTTTTTTTAAAAAGCGAAATGTTTTTATTGTGTTGGGCTTTAAGCCCATTCACAAGGGTATATAGGGATAGGGATGGGTACATGGGGATAGGGATGGGTATATAGGGATAGGGATGGGTACATGGGGATAGGGATGGGTATATAGGGATAGGGATGGGTACATGGGGATAGGGATGGGTACAGTGGGGAAAGGGATGGGTACATGGGGATAGGGATGGGTACAGTGGGGATAGGGATGGGTACAGTGGGGATAGGGATGGGTACATGAGGATAGGGATGGGTACAGTGGCGATAGGGATGGGTACATGGGGATAGGGATGGGTACATGGGGATAGGGATGGGTACAGTGGGGATAGGGGTGGGTACATGGGGATAGGGATGGGTACAGTGGGGAATAGGAATGGGGACAGTGGGGATAGGGATGGGTACAATGGGAATAGGGATAGGGTACAGTGGGGAAAGGGATGGGTACATGGGGATAGGGATGGGTACAGTGGGGATAGGGATGGGTACATGGGGATAGGGATGGGTACAGTGGGATAGGGATGGGTACAGTGGGGATAGGGATGGGTACATGGGGATAGGGATGGGTACAGTGGGATAGGGATGGGTACAGTGGGGATAGGGATGGGTACAGTGGGGATAGGGATGGGTACAGTGGGGATAGGGATGGGTACATGGGGATAGGGATGGTACATGGGGATAGGGATGGGTACATGGGATAGGGATGGGTACAGTGGAGATAGGGATGGTTACATGGAGATAGGGATGGTTACATGGAGATAGGGATGGGTACATGGGGATAGGGATGGGTACATGGAGATAGGGATGGTTACATGGAGATAGGGATGGTTACATGGAGATAGGGATGGTTACATGGAGATAGGGATGGTTACATGGAGATAGGGATAGTTACATGGAGATAGGGATGGTTATATGGAGATAGGGATGGGTACAGTGGAGATAGGGATGGTTACATGGAGATAGGGATGGTTACATGGAGATAGGGATGGGTACATGGGGATAGGGATGGGTACATGGAGATAGGGATGGTTACATGGAGATAGGGATGGTTACATGGAGATAGGGATGGTTACATGGAGATAGGGATGGGTACATGGGATAGGGATGGTTACATGGAGATAGGGATGGTTACATGGAGATAGGGATGGGTACATGGGGATAGGGATGGGTACAGTGGAGATAGGGATGGTTACATGGAGATAGGGATGGGTACATGGAGATAGGGATGGTTACATGGAGATAGGGATGGGTACATGGAGATAGGGATGGTTACATGGAGATAGGGATGGTTACATGGAGATAGGGATGGTTACATGGAGATAGGGATGGTTACATGGAGATAGGGATGGTTACATGGAGATAGGGATGGTTACATAGAGATAGGGATGGGTACAGTGGTGATAGGGATGGTTACATGGAGATAGGGATGGTTACATGGAGATAGGGATGGGTACATGGGGATAGGGATGGGTACAGTGGGGGTAGTGATAGGTACATGGGGATAGGGATGGGTACAGTGGGGATAGGGATGGGTACATGGGGATAGGGATGGGTACAGTGGGGTAGGGATGGGTACAGTGGGGATAGGGATGGGTACATGGGGATAGGGATGGGTACATGGGGATAGGGATGGGTACATGGGGATAGGGATGGGTACAGTGGGGATAGGGATGGGTACAGTGGGGTAGGGATGGGTACAGTGGGGTAGGGATGGGTACAGTGGGGATAGGGATGGGTACAGTGGGGATAGGGATGTGTACATGGGGATAGGGATGGGTACAATGGGAATAGGGATGGGTACATGGGGATAGGGATGGGTACAGGGGATAGGGATGGGTACATGGGGATAGGGATGGGTACAGTGGGGATAGGGATGGGTACAGTGGGGATAGGGATGGGTACATGGGGATAGGGATGGGTACATGGGGATAGGGATGGGTACATGGGGATAGGGATGGGTACAGTGGGATAGGGATGGGAACATGGGGATAGGGATGGGTACAGTGGGGATAGGGATGGGTACAGTGGGGATAGGGATGGGTACAGTGGGATAGGGATGGGTACAGTAGGATAGGGATGGGTACATGGGGATAGGGATGGGTACATGGGGATAGAGATGGGTACATGGGGATAGGGATGGGTACAGTTGGATAGGGATGGGTACAGTGGGATAGGGATGGGTACATGGGGATAGGGACGGGTACATGGGGATAGGGATGGGTACATGGGGATAGGGATGGGTACAGTGGGGATAGGATGGGTACATGGGGATAGGGATGGGTACATGGGGATAGGGATGGGTACAGTGGGATAGGGATGGGTACAGTGGGATAGGGATGGGTACAGTGGGATAGGGATGGGTACAATGGGATAGGGACGGGTACATGGGGATAGGGATGGGTACATGGGGATAGGGATGGGTACATGGGGATAGGGATGGGTACAGTGGGGGTAGGGATAGGTACATGGGGATAGGGATGGGTACAGTGGGGATAGGGATGGGTACAGTGGGGATAGGGATGGGTACATGGGGATAGGGATGGGTACAGTGGGGATAGGGATGGGTACATGGGGATAGGGATGGGTATATAGGGATAGGGATGGGTACGATGGGGATAGGGATGGGTATATAGGGATAGGGATGGGTACATGGGGATAGGGATGGGTACAGTGGGATAGGGATGGGTACAGTGGGATAGGGATGGGTACAGTGGGATAGGGATGGGTACAATGGGATAGGGACGGGTACATGGGGATAGGGATGGGTACATGGGGATAGGGATGGGTACATGGGGATAGGGATGGGTACAGTGGGGGTAGGGATAGGTACATGGGGATAGGGATGGGTACAGTGGGGATAGGGATGGTACAGTGGGGATAGGGATGGGTACATGGGGATAGGGATGGGTACAGTGGGGATAGGGATGGGTACATGGGGATAGGGATGGGTATATAGGGATAGGGATGGGTACGATGGGGATAGGGATGGGTATATAGGGATAGGGATGGGTACAGTGGGGATAGGGATGGGTACATGGGGATAGGGATGGGTATATAGGAATAGGGATGGGTACGATGGGGATAGGACTTCGCGACATGGCAACCAGATCACGGCATTACGATATACACAATCCATGAACATTATCACTGTCTTTTTACAGGACATCAAACATGAATGATAGAAATAATTCATGGCAGGGATAATTAATTTTCTCAACTGTCATATATCACGTAATGTCACTACCACTTTCATGATGGATCCGGACATTTCCCTTTGTCGACAAGGTCTGTACCAGGGTTCACCTCTCTACCTTTCCATCTTCCTTTCCATTTCTTTTAAGGTACTGTAGTATTTTCTGTTCAGTTATCTCATCTGAATTATCATCGCCATGCCGACGTTCGTTGACATCTGAAGTACTTCAGTGCCTAACCCCACTTTCCGCTTCAGTCTCATTTTTTACTGTGTTATATGATATGAAATTACAGACTTTGTATAGATAAAGTAGAACAACACACTGTCAAAAGCTTTTCCAAAATCAATCAGAGGTGATGAAAATAACTGTTATTGTGGATTTTATAGACAAATTTGTCGTGACTTCTTTGATTTCGATAAGTGGGCATTATTCAAAATGGTTTGACATACACAGGGTGGTAAGACAGGGTGATCCGTTATCGCCATGTTTCTTCTTCATTTGTGCAAAATTTTATCATCCATGATTAGACAAAATAGAGATATAAAGGGAATAGAAATAACGATAAAGAAATCCTTTTGTCCCATTTGAAGATGATGCAACACACTACGTAAATGGAAGTGAAGAATCTTTTAAGCGGTTTGTTTCCACTTAACAGAAATGTTCACATATTTCAGGCTAGTGATGAATTATCAAAAATCACATGCAGCTTGGATCGGCAGTGAGAAAAATGACAATGATAGATTCCTGAGAAATATGAATGTTTGTTGGGACCCAGTATCTTCAAGATTTTAGGAATAAGATTTGCAGCCAACCATCCGTGGGGATACTGGGGGATCTTTCAGTATAATTACAATAATAATTACAATATTTATATAGCGCAAAATCTTGATAAAATCAAATCTAAGCGCTGAAACAGATACACACGCACGCACGCACGCACGCACGTACGCACGCACACACACGGACGCGCACACACACACACACACACACACACACACACGCATGGCCACAAATGGGGAGAAAGAATAAAAGCAATAAAAGCAAGAATAAAAGCAATGGAAAACCACAGAGAGCACATCATATACAACCATATATTATAACAATGTGATTCCCCTCCGAGCGGAGACAGGCCGCAGAGGGGGGTGGGGGGGGGGGAGGGGTTGAGTGAGGTTAGGATTTTATGCAGAGGAGAAAAGGTGAGTTTTGAGAGCGGACTTGAAGGAGACAAAAGTAGGTTGCTGACGGACTGAGAGAGGAAGTTTGTTCCAGAAGAGTGGACCAGAAACAGAGAAGGCTCGTGGACCATAGGTATTGAGCTTAGTGCGTGGAAAACGAAAAGTCAGAGGATCGGAGGCAGAGCGGAGGGTACGTGAGGGAACATAGATCTCAAGTAGGCTTGACAGGTAATCGGGGGCTGCGTTATTGAGGCTTTTGTAGCACATGGTGTCTAGTTTGTACTGTATGCGCTTTGATACAGGGAACCAGTGAAGTTGTGCCAGGAGAGGAGATATGTGGTCAGCTTTTTTCTTTTTGAGTACGCTCGTACAAGGCGTACAGCATTGTTTTGAATGCGCTGTAGGATGTGAATGGTGGAGGCAGGAAGACCAGACAGGAGTGAATTGCAATAGTCAATGCGAGACATTATGAAGGAGAGAACGAGTTTTGCAGTTGTTTCGACAGAGAGATACTTCCTGATCAGGCTTATACGATGGAGATGATAGTAGCAAGATCTGGCAGTTTGAGAAACAAAGTTGTTCATGGAGAGGGTAGAGTCAATGCAGACACCAAGGTTTTTAGCTGAATCAGAAATTGGGACTGATGTGTTACATAATGGGAGAGAAAGAGGAGGCAGCTGAGAAAGTTTCTGACGGGTGCCAATGAGGATAGCTTCTGTCTTGTCGTCATTAAGCTGAAGTCTATTGTGTGTCATCCAGTTCTTAATGTCCGAGTAACACTCAGTGGTGCGAGTCAACAGGCGCTGTATATTATCAGGTGAGTCACTGTCTTGAAGTTGGGTGTCATCAGCATAGAAGTGGTGTTTTATAGAGTGGGAGTTGATGATGGTGGACAGGGGGGAGGTATAAAGAGTGAAAAGAACAGGGCCAAGGACAGACCCTTGTGGAACACCACAGGTCAGGTATGCAGGTTGAGAGTAAGTGCCATTGATGAGAACAGTTTGTTTTCTGTTTGATAGATATGAAGTGAACCAGGAGAGAGCAATGTCAGAGATGCCAAAAGTATGATGAAGTCTAGAAAGGAGAATACCATGGTCAATGGTATCAAAGGCTGCAGACAGATCAAGGAGTGTGAGGAGAGAGACTTTGCCAGTATCAGTTGCAAGGAGGAGATTGTTGAGAATGTGTAGTAGGGCAGTTTCAGTGCTATGGCACTGGCGGTAGGCTGACTGGAAAGAATTGAGGTGATTGTTGGCAGACAGGTGAGAGTTCAGCTGGTTGAGGACGACTTTTTCAAGGAGTTTTGACAAGAAAGAGAGATTAGAGATAGGCCGGTAATTTTTCAGTTCATTTGGGTCTAAATTGTGTTTCTTGAGGAGAGGGTGAACAATAGCAGACTTGAAAGAATCTGGGACAGTTCCAGTTTGAAGAGAAGTGTTGATGATGTCAGTGATGAATGGGAGGAGAGTAGGGAGACAGTCGGAGTAGAGAGAACCTGGAAGAGGATCCAGTATAAATAGTATCCCCACCTTCTGGAAATTCTTTGTTGGAAATGTCCTCTTTTCTGTCACTGTCTTTGTTTCTGCTTTGTTCCTTTGCTTTTCTGTCATTTCTTCCTATCATTTTCTGCCTTGCTGGTCCATTCACCTGTATGTGTTCCATAAAGTCTTACGTAATTTTTCTTAGGATTGATAATTGGGTACATGTATTAATTGCATTTTTTTGGCTCAAGGGGGATGAGATTTGTGGAGGCAATTTTGCCTTTTTTTTATGTTTTGGTGTCCTTGGGTATGCTTGGATTTGTGTTCAGGTGTGTTTTTTTTTAGGTCCCCTGTGCACTTAATTTGACGGAGTGGTCAACGCCAGGGGCATGTTCTTGGATTATGTGAGCGAGTGCATTGATATGTGTTCTTGATTTTCTTTTATTTTCTGTTGAAGTTTTGTCTTTTTTGAAGCGGTTATAGCCCTGATATGGCTCTGTGCAGTCGGCTGGGCTTTAAACAACAACAACAATAACAATAACAATAACTGATTCAAAACAAACGGAAGACATTAACTATGAAAAATCCACACAACCCTCACACACCCTACACACACCCTACACACACACCCTACACACACACCCTACACACACACACCCTACACACACCTACACACACACCCTACACACACACACCCTACACACACACCCTACACCAACACCCTACACACACACACCCTACACACACACCCTACACACACCTACACACACACACCTACACACACACCCTACACACACACCCCTTCACACACCCCACACACACACACCCTACACACACACCCTACACACACACCACTCCCACACAGGCCTAGTAGACAGAAAACCAAACCTTACTACAGCTAGACAATGACATGCTACCTACCAATTATGTGTAAACTTCAAGATCAGCAATGAATGAAAACCAGGCTGCTTGCTCACTCCTTACAAAACTACAAAAGGTACTGCGGGAGGGAATGGTGATGGTGATGATGATGGTGGTGGTTGCACAGGACATTGACCGTCTGTGGGCAGGGCCGATAACCCTGAAGAGGCATAATGACCCTTACCCGTCCCCCCCCCTCGCTCACACCCGGTCCTCAGTAGCTCAGTTGGTTGAACGCGGGATTTACGTTCTTAGAAGTTGTTGTTGGTTCAAACCATGGGTTGTGCTTCATTCAGACTGGGCTTCTTATTGCCCGTCTGAACATAATTGTTGTTCTGGTGGTGTTTGGGGAGAACAGTGGCAGAATGGTTCAGACGTTCACCTGCCAATAACTAAACTCGAGGTTCCATGGTTCGCTCCCCATACAGGTCTCGACTTTTCTCCTCAGCTTGACCGGAAAATCGAACCGAACGTGTAGTCCTTCGGAAGGGGACGAAAAACAAGTTGGACCTGTGTGTGCCTTCTGGCTGAGCACGCTAAAGATCCCACGGTAGTTGAAAATCGTGAAGAGCAGGGCTTTGCTCAGCTGCCTTGGTATATAACATTTGAAAGATAGGTTGATTTCCCAGGTCCAGCCCCTTGAAAACCAATTAGCCTTCTCGCCTTTCTGAAAAGTCCTGGTGAAAAAAGGGTGAACATAAATATGAATTTGAAGCGAGGGAAAGGGTGCTGGCCCCTGGAAATTTTGAGGTCTCTGCCACCTCATTCCCCTACGACCTCAGAGTTATGGAACTATCTAGGCAGGACCTCAGCACCTGGCCAGCTATTGGGTTGATATACAGGCTTAAGGTTTGTGCCGTGATCATTCTGGAATTTCTCCTTCACATATGACACATGTGACATTAGTACATATGGAATTCATTCCGAGCGCGGAGACGTCATCTGGAAAAATTGAAATTGAAATTGAAATTGAAATTGAAAAATTGAAATTCTGGTGATGTCGGTGTAAGATTAGCCTTCCTTGTGGGATGTGAAGAGTTCTTTCACTGTAAATAGTATCCCCCACCTTCTGGAAACTGTGCTAGACTTTTGGTCCCCTTCTTACCCACTGGACGAGGCGGCAGGGAAGTTTCTAGTCCCGTTTTTATTGTCCATTGTTTGGTGTTTGTGATCTGTTTGTGACCGTGCGTTCGCGCTTGACAAAGGCTAGTTGGCCGAAAATTTGCGCTTGTTTTGTTTTGTTTTGTTGGATACGCGCTTATATTGGTTTTCTTGTTCTTCTGGTTCCTGTGCTAGACTTTTAGTCTTTTACTGTTTCTCTTGTTTCTGCCTTGCTCCTCTACTTTCGGTCATTCCTTCCTATCATTGTCTACCTTGCTGGTCCATTCATCTGTATAATTATGTTCTATAAAACCCTAATTCTTTCCCTTTGGATTGATATTTGGGTACGTGTACAAACTTTGTTTGGTTGTGGCTGTGTGCAAGTGCAATGTGCAGAAGCCATTTAATTTAAGGTCATTTAGTTCAGTTTTTATATATATACATTAGTGTCCTGAGTTCTGTTTACATTTGTATTCAGGTTTGGTTTTTTAAACGCTCAGATGATAAACTGGGCGGAATAGTCAACGCCAGGGGGCATATCTTTAGATCATGTGCGCGAATGCATTGACGTTACGTATTTAATTTAATTTTCCGCTCCAACAAGGTGCTGTGTGCGTTTTGAAATAGTTATAGTCCTGATGTGGTTTTACACTGTCGGCTGGGCTTTAAACGCTAAGAAAGCCACCTCCTGTCTTCCCCCCCATTTGTCTGGGATGGTTATCCCCGCGGGCATTTTCACATCAGGTGGGTGGGGATATATACTTGCACCATGTCAACCGAACTCATTCACACCTGTAACTTTCACTTGCACCATGTGAACCGAACTCATTCACACCTGTAACTTCAGGTGGGGTGGGGGGGTGGGGGGTCAGGCATAGTGGTTAACCCTTTGATTCCTGCACCCTATCCACCAATTGCAAAAACTTTCCCGCACCCTATCCACCAATTGCAAAAACTTTCCCGCACTCTATCCACCAATTGCAAAAACTTTCCCGCACCCTATCCACCAATTGCAAAAACTTAACCCTTTCACTCCCGCACCCTATCCACCAATTGCAAAAACTTAACCCTTTGATTCCCGCACCCTATCCACCAATTGCAAAAACTTAACCCTTTGATTCCCGCACCCTATCCACCAATTGCAAAAACTTAACCCTTTGATTCCCGCACCCTACCCACCAATTGCAAAAACTTAACCCTTTGATTCCTGCACCCTATCCACCAATTGCAAAAACTTAACCCTTTGATTCCCGCACCCTACCCACCAATTGCAAAAACTTAACCCTTTGATTCCCGCACCCTATCCACCAATTGCAAAAACTTAATCCTTTGACTCCCGCACCCTATCCACCAATTGCAAAACCTTAACCCTTTGACTCCCGCACCCTATCCACCAATTGCAAAACCTTAACCCTTTGACTCCCGCACTCTATCCATCAATTGCAAAAACTTAACCCTTTGACTCCCGCACCACATCCACCAACTGCAAAAACTTAACCCTTTGATTCCCTCACGCTATCCACCAGCTTCCTGCAGGAAGCTGGTGGATAGCATGAGGGAGTCAAAGGGTTAAGTTTTTGCTTTTGGCATGGTTGACAATGAAGGATGTTGGTGGATAGGATGCAGGAGTCAAAGGGTTAAAACATCTACATTGGACACAAGATATCTGCCGGGTTCCAATCATAGATGTAGGGT
>JAPXFY010002219.1:2500-10000 GCA_030674185.1 Monoplex corrugatus
CACATACAATATATACTACACGTCATTATTTAAGGGCCAGGAACGTTTTTGAGTCAATTTTTGAAAGGAGAAATAACCTATTTTCTCTTACTCTTTTCTCCAATTCGTTGCCGTAACTGAATGGATAAGAGCTCAGACAACATTGCAGTTTCCTTTTGGCACGTGTTTGGGGATTTGCCGATTTGCAATGGGCGGCCCAAGGAAGACAATTTCCACACGAAATTGTCGAATCTTCAGCAGGGTCTCTCTGACGACGCAGGCAAGGTAGCGACAAAATTCGCTTTGCACGTGCAAGGCAAGCCCTTTTTGAACACTACTCCAGCCAAAGTTGCCCGCAGACGAGGATAAAAAGGAACCCGTTCTTGGTTCGTTTTAACCATGCTTGCAAGACGACGGATGACGGATGAGCAGCGGGGGAGAGCCCTCGCTCTGCTTGATGAAGGCCTAGCGCAGCGGGAAGTTGCTAGACGACTTGAAGTGTCGCATTCCACAATCCAGAGACTGCTGGAGCGCTTCAATGAGACTGGAGCAGTCCAGGAAAGGCGTCACACGGGTCGACCCAGAGTAACGACAAGACAGCAAGACCGCTACCTTGCCCTCTCCGTCCTGAGGGAAAGGGCATCCACTGCGGTGACCTTGAGGGGTCAGCTGAGGGACGCAACAGGTGCTAACATCAGCTGCAGCACGGTGAGAAGACGGCTACATGAGGCAAACTTGAGGTCACAGAGACCGGCCGTCCGACCCGTGCTGTCAACGGTCAACAGAGTGCGCCGCATGACCTGGGCCAGGGAGCACGTGACCTGGACAAGGCAACAGTGGGCCCGGGTCTTGTTTTCGGATGAGTCCAGGTTCACCCTGACCTTTAACGATGGCCGGGCTCGGGTGTGGCGACGTCAAGGGGAGAGGTTCGCTGACGCCACTGTCCAAGAGCATAACCGGTACAGCGGCGGGTCGGTGATGGTGTGGGGTGGCATGAGCCGTGGTACCCGGACCCCTCTGCTCCCCATTTGACGGCATCCTGAACGGGGTCCGGTACCGGGACGAGGTTCTGGCGGCCGTGGCACTGCCTGCGCTTGTGGACCTTGGTCAAGGCGCCATCTTCCAGGACGACAATGCACCTGCGCATCGAGCACGCCTTGTGACCGACTTCCTGGAGCAGCATGAAGTCGTCCGTATGGCCTGGCCAGCGTGCTCACCTGACCTGAACCCAATTGAACACCTCTGGGATGTGCTCGGGAGGCGCATCAGGGACAACCACCCCCCACCGGGCACCCTGGCCAGGCTGGTCGACATCCTGCAGATCGAGTGGGCGGCCATCCCTCAGGACACACTCCGTACCCTTGTGGGGTCGATGCATCGGCGCTGTGAAGCATGCATCCAGGCTTGGGGCGGACACATGCGATATTGAAAACAGATTGGCCAAATCTGACACTTTCTGTTTTTTGAAAAGGGGGGGATGTTCCTTTAAATGCATGTGCTGTTCACTAATGGGTCATTGTGCTAATTTCTTTTTCCAAAACAGGTGTGGAAATGATGAAATAAAACATAGAATCAATTCTAAACATTGTCAATTATTTCAACTTAAAATTAGAGAGGAAGGAAGAAGTGGCCCTTAAATTATGATTAGGAGTATATGAATAACAAAGCCCTAACTCATGTTTGTTGTCGACACGTGTCATTAATTGGAGAATTTGACAGACAAGAGTTAAAGGCTGTTTCACTGGTTTTCTTTTGCTGGTCACTAATTCTTCAGATGTAAGTGTATCTATACCTATATCTATATAATTATATGTATATAATACATGTGTTTATCTATCCATTTATCTATATATAAACACAGATACATGTGTACACATATTATAGATATAGATATAGAAATAGATACTAAGATACACACATATGCATATATATGTATGTAAGTATGTATTTATGCATTATATATATATATAATGTGTACATATATATACATATATAAGTATATACAATAAATGATATATATATATGTATGTATGTATATATATATATATAAAAATTATATATATATAAAAATTATATATATATAATATATATATATATATATATATATATATATATACACACACAATGTAACAGGTTGATTTAAAAGAAACTTCTAACTTTGGGACACCATGACTCACTGAAAAAAAAACACACACCGATTCCATCAATAAAAAAAAAACATAACAAAAAGAAATCTCAGAGAAAAAAAACACAAAATGACATACACACAAAATGAATTCACACATAAATCAATGAATTAAACCCACACCAAAGGAAAATCAATGCACAAAAGACACGCTCACCCTCAGACAGGTACACCCCTATCCCCACATTCCAGCCCTCCCTTCTCCCCCTCTCTCTTCTCTCTCTCTCACACACACAAACACACACGCACACACGTACACACACACACACACACACACACACACACATACACACACACACACACACACACACACACACATACACACACACACACGTACACACACACACACACACACACACACACACACAACGTACACACACACACATACACCACACACACACACACATATACACATACACACACACACACCCTCAGCCAGGTACACCCCTGTCCCCACATGCCAGCCCTCCCCTCCCCCCTCTCTCTCTCACACACATACACATACACACACACACAAACACACGCACGCACGCCACACACACACACACCATGTATCAAAAAACAAAAAAAGCCCCCCCTCCGCCCACACACACACTCTCACTCATCTATATAAACACACACACACACACACACACACACACACACACTCACCCCATATATCAAAAAACAAAACAGCCCCCCCCCCCCCCCACACACACACACACATGCATTTTCACTCAATTATAAGAGAGAAAAAAATGAAAACCACACACACACATTCACCCCATCTATCAAAAAAAAAACCCCAAAAAAAAACCGCCCCCTCCCCCCAACACACCCCCCTACACTCATCTATAAAAAAAAAGTAAAACAACCAAACACACACACACAATACAAATCAATATATGAACAAATAAAATAATACAAAAAAAGCCCCACACTCACATTAGTTGCAGACTCGTGTCATTAAATGGAGAATTTTACAGACAAGAGTTAATAGCTATTTCACTTGTTTTCTTTTGCTGTTCACTATTACTTCACTTGTAAGTGTATCTAGTTCTATAATATCTATGTCTGTATCTGTATCAGTTGTAAGTGTATCTAGTTCTATAATATCTATGTCTGTATCTATATCAGTTGTAAGTGTATCTAGTTCTATAATATCTATGTCTGTATCTGTATCAGTTGTAAGTGTATCTAGTTCTATAATATCTATGTCTGTATCTGTATCAGTTGAAAGTGTATCTAGTTCTATAATATCTATGTCTGTATCTGTATCAGTTGTAAGTGTATCTAGTTCTATAATATCTATGTCTGTATCTGTATCAGTTGTAAGTGTATCTAGTTCTATAATATCTATGTCTGTATCTGTATCAGTTGTAAGTGTATCTAGTTCTATAATATCTATGTCTGTATCTATATCAGTTGTAAGTGTATCTAGTTCTATAATATCTATGTCTGTATCTGTATCAGTTGTAAGTGTATCTAGTTCTATAATATCTATGTCTGTATCTGTATCAGTTGTAAGTGTATCTAGTTCTATAATATCTATGTCTGTATCTGTATCAGTTGTAAGTGTATCTAGTTCTATAATATCTATGTCTGTATCTATATCAGTATGTGTATCATATATGTGTGTTTATATATCCATTTATCTATTCATAAACAAAGATACATGTGTACACATATTACAGATATAGATACAGAGATAGATATTAAGATACACACACACACACACATATATATACATATGTATGTATTTATGTGTTATATGTATGTGTGCCTGTATACATATATATATATATACACACATATATATGTATATACAATAAATATGATTTATATATATGTACATACACATACACACATACACACAATGTAACAGGTTGATTTAAAAGAAACTTCTAACTTTGGGATATCATGACTCACTGAAAAAAAAACACACCGATACCATCAATAAAAAATAAAAAAACAAAAGAAATAGCGGTGGAAAAAAATCCTCAAAATGACATACACACAAAATGAATTCACACATAAATCAATGAATTAAACCCACACCAAAGAAAAAAAATGACACGCTCACCCTCAGACAGGTACACTCCTATCCCCACATGCCAGCCCTCCCTCCCCCCTCCCTCTCTCTCTCTCTCTCACACACACACACACACACAAACTCACACACACTCAGACAGGTACACACCCATCCCCACATGCCAGCCCTCCCTCCCCCCTCCCTCTCTCTCTCTCTCTCCACACACACACAAACTCACACACATCAGACAGGTACACACCCATCCCCACATGCCAGCCCTCCCTCCCCCCTCTCTCTCTCACACACACACACACACAAACTCACACACACTCAGACAGGTACACACCCATCCCCACATGCCAGCCCTTCCCACCCTCATACACAAGCACCTTCATTCCATCTATTAAAAAACAAAATGCCCTCTTCACACACACACACACACACACACACACACACACACACACACACACACACACACACATACACAAAAGTCACCCCATCTATTAAAAAAAAACTGTCTTCGCAAACACACACACACACACACACACACACACACACACACACACACACACACACACACACACACACACACACACAACACATATACTCCTAATCATAATTTAAGGGCCACTTCTTCCTTCCTCTCTAATTTTAAGTTGAAATAATTGACAATGTTTAGAATTGATTCTATGTTTTATTTCATCATTTCCACACATGTTTTGGAAAAAGAAATTAGCACAATGACCCATTAGTGAACAGCACATGCATTTAAAGGAACATCCCCCCCTTTTCAAAAAACAGAAAGTGTCAGATTTGGCCAATCTGTTTTCAATATCGCGTGTGTCCGCCCCGAGCCTGGATGCATGCTTCACAGCGCCGATGCATCGACCCCACAAGGGTACGGAGTGTGTCCTGAGGGATGGCCGCCCACTCGATCTGCAGGATGTCGACCAGCCTGGCCAGGGTGCCCGGTGGGGGGTGGTTGTCCCTGATGCGCCTCCCGAGCACATCCCAGAGGTGTTCAATTGGGTTCAGGTCAGGTGAGCACGCTGGCCAGGCCATACGGACGACTTCATGCTGCTCCAGGAAGTCGGTCACAAGGCGTGCTCGATGCGCAGGTGCATTGTCGTCCTGGAAGATGGCGCCTTGACCAAGGTCCACAAGCGCAGGCAGTGCCACGGCCGCCAGAACCTCGTCCCGGTACCGGACCCCGTTCAGGATGCCGTCAATGGGGAGCAGGGGGGTCCGGGTACCACGGCTCATGCCACCCCACACCATCACCGACCCGCCGCCGTACCGGTTATGCTCTTGGACAGTGGCGTCAGCGAACCTCTCCCCTTGACGTCGCCACACCCGAGCCCGGCCATCGTTAAAGGTCAGGGTGAACCTGGACTCATCCGAAAACAAGACCCGGGCCCACTGTTGCCTTGTCCAGGTCACGTGCTCCCTGGCCCAGGTCATGCGGCGCACTCTGTTGACCGGTGACAGCACGGTCGGACGGCCGGTCTCCGTGACCTCAAGTTTGCCTCATGTAGCCGTCTTCTCACCGTGCTGCAGCTGATGTTAGCACCTGTTGCGTCCCTCAGCTGACCCCTCAAGGTCACCGCAGTGGATGCCCTTTCCCTCAGGACGGAGAGGGCAAGGTAGCGGTCTTGCTGTCTTGTCGTTACTCTGGGTCGACCCGTGTGACGCCTTTCCTGGACTGCTCCAGTCTCATTGAAGCGCTCCAGCAGTCTCTGGATTGTGGAATGCGACACTTCAAGTCGTCTAGCAACTTCCCGCTGCGCTAGGCCTTCATCAAGCAGAGCGAGGGCTCTCCCCCGCTGCTCATCCGTCATCCGTCGTCTTGCAAGCATGGTTAAAACGAACCAAGAACGGGTCCTTTTTATCCTCGTCTGCGGGCAACTTTGGCTGGAGTAGTGTTCAAAAAGGGCTTGCCTTGCACGTGCAAAGCGAATTTTGTCGCTACCTTGCCTGCGTCGTCAGAGAGACCCTGCTGAAGATTCGACAATTTCGTGTGGAAATTGTCTTCCTTGGGCCGCCCATTGCAATCGCAAATCCCCAAACACGTGCCAAAAGGAAACTGCAATGTTGTCTGAGCTCTTATCCATTCAGTTACGGCAACGAATTGGAGAAAAGAGTAAGAGAAAATAGTTATTTCTCCTTTCAAAAATTGACTCAAAAACGTTCCTGGCCCTTCAATAATGACGTGTAAGTAATACACAAAAGTCACCCCATCTATTAAAAAAAAACTGTCTTCGCAAACACACACACACACACACACACACACACACACACACACACACACACACACACACACACACACACACAAACCTAACCCCATCTATCAAAAAACAAAGAATTCACTCCCCACACACACATGCACTTCCACTCAATTATATAAAAAAATAAAACCACCAAACATACACACACACACACAACACTCACACACACACACACACACACACACAGGCACATTCAGTGATTCACCACAGCCATGAAAAAACAAAAAGACCCCTCCCCCCTCCCTCCCATACACACGCGTCTTCATTCATCTATAAAAAAATAAAATAAACCGCACACACACACACACACACACACACACACACACACACACACACACACACACACACACACACACACAAGCACATTCACTTCATCAAAAAAAAGCCCCCCCCCCCCACACACCACCTTCAATCATCTATAAAAAAACAAAATCAAATAAAAAAAACCCATTAACAGTATAACTGTTTTGATCACTATGTTTTTTTCATACCAACTGTTCACTACGATAAAGTCTGTTATTAACAATATCATGAAGCCACACTTTCAATTTGTACATACAGCAAAAACACATCCACCTGCACCCTACCAGTAACACATGTCTGTCACACAAATACACATGTACACCGCACCCTTCATATGTTTGTCACACAAACACATACAATATATGAATAACAAAAAAAATAAAAAATAAAATAAAAATTAAAAAAAAGCCCTGAACTCGTGTTTGTCGCAGACACGTGTCATTAATTGGAGAATTTGACAGACAAGAGTTAATGGCTATTTCACTTGTTTTCTTTTGCTGTTCACTATTACTTCAGTTGTAAGTGTATCTATATCTGTAGTATTTATATCTATATATCTATATATCTATATCTATAGTATCTATATCTATATCAGTATATGTATCATATGTGTGTTTATCTATCCATTTATCTATTTATAAACAAAGATACATGTGTACACATATTATAGATGTAGATACAGAGATAGATTAATTAAGGTACACACACACATATATACATATGTATACGTGTATGTA
>JAPXFY010002219.1:15000-22500 GCA_030674185.1 Monoplex corrugatus
ATATAATATACACACACACAATGCAACAGCTTGATTTAAAAGAAACTTCTAACTTTGGGACATCATGACTCACTGAAAAAAAAAAATAAACACACACCGATACCATCAATAAAAAAACATAAAAAGAAATCGCAGAGAAAAAACCCCCACAAAATGACATACACACAAAATGAATTCACACATAAATCAATGAATTAAACCCACACCAAAGGGAAAAAAATGACACGCTCACCCTCAGACAGGTACACTCCTATCCCCACATGCCAGCCCTCCCTCCCCCCTCTCTCTCTCTCTCTCTCTCACACACACACACACACTCAGACAGGTACACCCCCATCCCCACATGCCAGCCCTCCCCTCCCCTCACACACACACACACACACACACACACACTCAGACAGGTACACCCCCATCCCCACATGCCAGCCCTCCCCTCCCCTCACACACACACACACACACACACAGACAGGTACAACCCCCATCCCCACATGCCAGCCCTCCCCTCCCCTCACACACACACACACACACACACACACACACACTCAGACAGGTACACCCCCATCCCCACATGCCAGCCCTCCCCTCCCACCATCACACACAAGCACCTTCATTCCATCTATTAAAAAACAAAACCGTCATCACACACACACCACACACACACACACACACACACACACACACACACACACACACACACACACACACACACAAAACTCACCCCATCTATTAAAAAAAAAAACCGTCATCACACACACACACACACACACACACACACACACACACACACACACACACACACACACACACACACACACAAAACTCACCCCATCTATTAAAAAAAAAACCGTCATCACACACACACACACACACACACACACACACCACACACACACCTCACGCACGCACGCACGCACACACCACACACACACACACACACACACACACACACACACACACACACACACACACACACACAAACCTCACCCCATCTATCAAAAAACAGAATTCACCACCACCACCCCCCACACACACACATGCACTTCCACTCAATTATATAAAAAATAAACCACCAAACACACACACACACACACCACACACACACACACACACCACACACACAGGCACATTCAGTGAGTCACCACAGCCATCAAAAAACAAAAAGCCCCCTCCCCTCCCCCCCCCCCCCCATACACACGCGCATTCACTAATCTATAAAAAACTGAAATAAACCACACAACACACACACACACACACACACGCACGCACACACACACACACACACACACACACACACACACACACGCTCACACACACCACACACACACACCCACACACACACCACAACACACACACACACACACACACACACACACACACACACACATTCACCCCATCTATCAAAAAACAAAAAAAGCCCCCCCCCCCCCCCACACACACACCACACACCTTCAGTCATCCATAAAAAAATATAACATGAAAAAAAAACCAAACAACCCATTAACAATATAATTGTTTCCATCACAACGCTTTTTCATACTAACTGTTCACTACGATAAAGTCTGTTATTAACAATACCATGAAGCCACACTTTCAATTTGTACATAAAGCAAACACACATCCACCTGCACCCTACCAGTAACACATGTCTGTCACACAAATACACATGTACACTGCACCCTTCATATGTTTGTCCACACAAACACATACAATATATGAATAACAAAGCCCTGAACTCATGTTTGTTGCCGACACGTGTCATTAATTGGAGAATTTGACAGACAAGAGTTAAAGGCTATTTCACTTGTTTTCTTTTGCTGGTCACTAATTCTTCAGATTTAAGTGTATCTATACCTATATCTATATATATGTATATCATACATGTGTGTTTATCTGTCCATTCATCTATATATAAACAAAGATACATGTGTACACATATTATAGATATAGATATAGAAATAGATACTAAGATACACACATATGCATATATATGTATGTAAGTATGTATTTATGCATTATATATATATATATAATGTGTACATATATATACATATATAAGTATATACAATAAATGATATATATATATGTATGTATGTATATATATATATATATATAAATTATATATATATAAAAATTATATATATATATATATATATATATATATATAAAATATACACAATGTAACAGGTTGATTTAAAAGAAACTTCTAACTTTGGGACATCATGACTCACTGAAAAAAAAACACACACCGATTCCATCAATAAAAAAAAACATAACAAAAGAAATCGCAGAGAAAAAAAACACAAAATGACATACACACAAAATTAATTCACACATAAATCAATGAATTAAACCCACACCAAAGGAAAATCAATGCACAAAAGACACGCTCACCTCAGACAGCTACACCCCTATCCCCACATGCCAGCCCTCCCTTCTCCCCCCTCTCTCTTCTCTCACACACACACACACACACACTCAGACAGGTACACCCCCATCCCCACATGCCAGCCCTCCCTTCTCCCCCTCTCTCTTCTCTCTCTCACACACAAACACGCACACACGTACCACACACACACACACACACACACAGAGGCACATTCAGTGATTCACCACAGCCATCAAAACACAAAAATCCCCCTCCCCTCCCCTCCCCCCCTCCCACCCATACACACGCGCCTTCACTCATCTATGAAAAGAATAAAATAAACCACACACACACACACACACACACACACACACACACACAAGCACATTCACTTCATCTATCAAAAAAAAAGCCCCCCTTCCTCCCCCCACCACACACACATGTACCATCACTCATCTATAAAAAAAAAATGAAATAAAACATTAACAGTATAACTGTTTTAATCACAACGCTTTTTCATACCAACTGTTCACTACGATAAAGTCTGTTATAAACAATGACGATGAAGCCACACTTTCAATTTGTACATACAGCAAAAACACATCCACCTGTACCCTACCAGTAACACACGTCTGTCACTCAAATTACACATGTACACTGTACACGTCATATGTTTGTCACACAAACACATACAATATATGAATAACACAAAAAATTAAAAAATTAAAAAAAAGCCCTGAACTCATGTTTGTCGCAGACTCGTGTCATTAATTGGAGAATTTGACAGACAAGAGTTAAAGGCTATTTCACTTGTTTTCTTTTGCTGGTCACTAATTCTTCAGATGTAAGTGTATCTATATCTATATCTATATATATGTATATGTATATCATACATGTGTGTTTATCTATCCATTTATCTATTTATAAACACAGATACATGTGTACACATATTATAGATATAGATATGGAAATAGATACTAAGATACACACATACACATATATGCATATATATGTATGTATGTATGTATTTATGCATTATATGTATATGTGTGCGTGTGTACATATACATATATATGTATATAATAAATATAATATATACACAACACAATGCAACAGCTTGATTTAAAAGAAACTTCTAACTTTGGGACATAATGACTCACTGAAAAAAAAAAAACCACACACACCGATACCATCAATAAAAAAACATAAAAAGAAATCGCAGAGAAAAAACCCCCACAAAATGACATACACACAAAATGAATTCACACATAAATCAATGAATTAAACCCACACCAAAGGGAAAAAAATGACACGCTCACCCTCAGACAGGTACACTCCTATCCCCACATGCCAGCCCTCCCTCCCCCCCTCTCTCTCTCTCTCTCTCACACACACACACACACACACTCAGACAGGTACACCCCCATCCCCACATGCCAGCCCTCCCCTCCCCTCACACACACACACACACACACAAACACACAGACAGGTACACCCCCATCCCCACATGCCAGCCCTCCCCTCCCCTCACACACACACACACACACACACACACACACACACACACACACACTCAGACAGGTACACCCCCATCCCCACATGCCAGCCCTCCCCTCCCCTCACACACACACACACACACACACACACACACACACACACACACACACTCAGACAGGTACACCCCCATCCCCACATGCCAGCCCTCCCCTCCCACCATCACACACAAGCATCTTCATTCCATCTATTAAAAAACAAAACCGTCATCACACACACACACACACACACACACACACACACACACACACACACACACACACACACACACACACACACAAACCTCACCCCATCTATCAAAAAACAAAGAATTCACCACCACCACCCCCCACACACACACATGCACTTCCACTCAATTATATAAAAAAAAAAACCACCAAACACACACACACACACACACACACACCACACCACACACACACACACACACACCACACACACACACACACACACACACACACACAGGCACATTCAGTGATTCACCACAGCCATCAAAAAACAAAAAGCCCCCCCCCCCTCCCATACAGACGCGCCTTCACTTATCTATAAAAAATGAAATAAACCAAACACACACACACACACACACACACACACACACACACACACACACACACACACACATACACACACACACACACACACACACACACACACACACAAGCACATTCACTTCATCTATAAAAAAAAAAAAGAAAGCCCCTCTTCCTCCCCCCCCCCTCCACACACACGTACTTTCAATCATCTATAAAAAAAAAATTTAAAAAATTAAAAAAACATTAACAGTATAACTGTTTCGATCACAACGCTTTTTCATACCAACTGTTCACTACGATAAAGTCTGTTATTAACAATATCATGAAGCCACACTTTCAATTTGTACATACAGCAAAAACACATCCACCTGCACCCTACCAGTAACACATGTCTATCACACAAATACACATGTACACCGCACACTTCATATGTTTGTCACACAAACACATACAATATATGAATAACAAACCAAAAAATAAATAAAAATAAAAAAAAGCCCTGAACTCGTGTTTGTCGCAGACACGTGTCAATTGGAGAATTTGACAGACAAGAGTTAAAGGCTATTTCACTTGTTTTCTTTTGCTGTTCACTATTACTTCAGTTGTAAGTGTACTATATCTGTAGTATTTATATCTATATATCTATATACTATATCTGTATCTATATCTATAGTATCTATATCTAATCATATATGTATCATATGTGTGTTTATCTATCCATTTATCTATTTATAAACAAAGATACATGTGTACACATATTATAGATGTAGATACAGAGATAGATTAATTAAGGACACACACACACACATATATACATATATGTATACGTGTATGTATGTATTATATGTATATATGTGTGTGTGTACATATATATACATATATAAACATATGTATGTATATACAATAAATATGATATATATATGTATATATATATATAACACACACACACAATGCAACAGCTTGATTTAAAAGAAACTTCTAACTTTGGGACATCATGACTCACTGGAAAAAAAACACCGATACCATCAATAAAAAAAAAAACATAAAAAGAAATCGCAGAGAAAATAAAACACAAAATGACATACACACAAAATGAATTCACACATAAATCAATGAACTAAAACCCACACCAAAGGAAAAAAATGACACACTCAGCCTCAGACAGGTACAACCCCTATCCCCACATGCCAGCCCTCCCTCCCCCCTCTCTCTCTCTCACACACACACACACACACACACTCAGACAGGTACACCCCCATCCCCACATGCCAGCCTTCCTCCCTCCCCCCTCTCTCTCTCACACACACACACACACATACACACACACCACACACACACACACACACACACACACACACACACACACACACACACACACACACACACAGGCACATTCAGTGATTCACCACAGCCATCAAAAAACAAAAAAACCCCTCCCCTCCCCTCCCCCCCCCCACCCATACACAACGCGCCTTCACTCATCTATAAAAAGAATAAAATAAACCACACACACACACACACACACACACACACACACACACACACACAACACACACACCACACACACACACACACACACACACACACACACACACAAAAGCACATTCACTTCATCTATAAAAAAAAAAAAAGCCCCCCCTTCCTGCCCCCACCACACACACACATGTACCATCACTCATATAAAAAAAAAAAATGAAATAAAACATTAACAGTATAACTGTTTTAATCACAACGCTTTTTCATACCAACTGTTCACTACGATAAAGTCTGTTATTAACAATGACGATGAAGCCACACTTTCAATTTGTACATACAGCAAAAACACATCCACATGGCACCCAACCAGTAACACATGTCTGTCACTCAAATACACATGTACACCGCACCCTTCATATGTTTGTCACACAAACACATACAATATATGAATAACAAAAAAAATTTAAAAATTTAAAAAAGCCCTGAACTCATGTTTGTTGCCGACACGTGTCATTAAATGGAGAATTTGACAGACAAGAGTTAAAGGCTATTTCACTTTTTTTCTTTTGCTGATCACTAATTCTTCAGATGTAAGTGTATCTATACCTATATCTATATATATGTATATCATACATGTGTGTTTATCTATCCATTTATCTATTTATAAACACAGATACATGTGTACACATATAGATATAGATATGGAAATAGATACTAAGATACACACATACACATGTATGCATATATATGCATGTATGTATGTATGTATTTATGCATTATATGTATATGTGTGCGTGTGTACATATACATATATATGTATATATAATAAATATAATATATATACATACACACACACAGTGCAACAGCTTGATTTAAAAGAAACTTCTAACTTTGGGACATCATGACTCACTGAAAAAAAATATAAACACACACCGATACCATCAATAAAAAAATATATAAAAAGAAATCGCAGAGAAAAAAAAACCCACAAAATGACATACACACAAAATGAATTCACACATAAATCAATGAATTAAACCCACACTAAAGGGGAAAAAATGACACGCTCACCCTCAGACAGGTACACCCCTATCCCCACATGCCAGCCCTCCCTCCCCCCTCTCTCTCTCTCTCTCACACACACACACACACACACTCAGACAGGTACAACCCCCATCCCCACAAAGCCAGCCCTCCCCTCCCCTCACACACACACACACACACACACACACACACACACACAACACACACACACTCAGACAGGTACACCCCCATCCCCACATGCCAGCCCTCCCCTCCCCTCACACACACACACACACACACACAGACAGGTACACCCCCATCCCCACATGCCAGCCCTCCCCTCCCCTCACACACACACACACACACACACACACACTCAGACAGGTACACCCCCATCCCCATATGCCAGCCCTCCCCTCCCCTCACACACACACACACACACACACACACACACACACACACACTCAGACAGGTACACCCCCATCCCCACATGCCAGCCCTCCCCTCCCACACTCACACACAACATCTTCATTCCATCTATTAAAAAAC
>JAPXFY010002219.1:25000-27500 GCA_030674185.1 Monoplex corrugatus
CACTTCATCAAAAAAAGCCCCCCCCCCCCCCCCCACACACACACACCTTCAATCATCTATAAAAAACAACATAAAATCAAATAAAAAAAAAACCCATTAACAGTATAACTGTTTTGATCACAATGTTTTTTCATACCAACTGTTCACTACGATAAAGTCTGTTATTAACAATATCATGAAGCCACACTTTCAATTTGTACATACAGCAAAAACACATCCACCTGTACCCTACCAGTAACACGTGTCTGTCACACAAATACACATGTACACCGCACACTTCATATGTTTGTCACACAAACACATACAATATATGAATAACAAAAAAAATAAAAAAAAAATAAAAATTAAAAAAAAGCCCTGAACTCGTGTTTGTCGCAGACACGTGTCATAATTGGAGAATTTGACAGACAAGAGTTAATGGCTATTTCACTTGTTTTCTTTGCTGTTCACTATTACTTCAGTTGTAAGTGTATCTATATCTGTAGTATTTATATCTATATATCTATAAATCTATACTGTATCTATATCTATAGTATCTATATCTATATCAGTATATGTATCATATGTGTGTTTATCTATCCATTTATCTATTTATAAACAAAGATACATGTTGTACACATATTATAGATGTAGATACAGAGATAGATTAATTAAGGTACACACACACATATATACATATGTATACGTGTATGTATGTATTAATGTATTATATGTATATATTGTGTGTGTACATATATATACATATATAAACATATGTATGTAATATACAAAAATATATATATATATAATATATATATATATATACACACACCCACAATGTAACAGGTTGATTTAAAGAAACTTCTAACTTTGGGACATCATGACTCACTGGAAAAAAAACACCGATACCATCAATAAAAAAAAAAACTAAAAAGAAATCGCAGAGAAAAAACCCCCACAAAATGACATACACACAAAATGAATTCACACGTAAATCAATGAATTAAACCCACACCAAAGGAAAAAAAATGACACACTCAGCCTCAGACAGGTACAAACCCCTATCCCCACAGCCAGCCCTCCCTCCCCCCTCTCTCTCTCACACACACCACACACACACTCAGACAGTACACCCCCATCCCCACATGCCAGCCTTCCCTCCCCCCCTCCTCTCTCACACACACACACACACACACATTACACACATACACACACACACAACACACACACACACACACCACACACACACAACACCAGCCGCACATTCAGTGATATCACCACAGCCATCAAAAAAAAAAAAAACCCTCCCCTCCCCTCCCCCCCCCCCCCCACCCATACACACGCGCCTTCACTCATCTATAAAAAGAATAAAATAAACCACACACACACAACACACACACACACACACACACCACACACACACACACACACACACACACACACAAAAGCACATTCACCTTCATCTAATAAAAAAAAAAAAAAAAGCCCCCCCTTCCTCCCCCCACCACACACACATGTACCATCACTCATCTATAAAAAAAAAAATGAAATAAAACATTAACAGTATAACTGTTTTTAAATCACAACGCTTTTTCATACCAACTGTTCACTACGATAAAAGTCTGTTATAAAACAATGACGATGAAGCCACATTTTCAATTTGTACATACAGCAAAAACACATCCACCTGCACCCTACCCAGTAACACATGTCTGTCACTCAAATACACATGTACACTGTACACGTCATATGTTTGTCACAACAAACACATACAATATATGAATAACAAAAAAAAATTAAAAAATTAAAAAAAGCCCTGAACTCATTTTTGTTGCCGACACGTGTCATTAATTGGAGAATTTGACAGACAAGAGTTAAAGGCTATTTCACTTGTTTTCTTTTGCTGATCACTAATTCTTCAGATGTAAGTGTTCTATACCTATATCTATATATATGTATATCATACATGTGTGTTTATCTATCCATTTGTCTATATAAACAAAGATACATGTGTACACATATAGATATAGATATGGAAATAGATACTAAGATACACACAATACACATGTATGCATATATATGCATGTATGTATGTATGTATTTATGCATTATATGTATATGTGTGCGTGTGTACATATACATATATATGTATATATATATAAATATAATATATATACATACACACACACACATGCAACAGCTTGATTTAAAAGAAACTTCTAACTTTGGGACATCATGACTCACTGAAAAAAAATATAAACACCACACCGATACCATCAAATAAAAAAATAAAATAAAAAGAAATCGCAGAGAAAAAAACCCCCACAAAATGACATACACACAAAATGAATTCACACATACATCAATGAATTAAACCCACACCAAAGGGAAAAAAATGACACGCTCACCCCTCAGACAGGTACACTCCTATCCCCACATGCCAGCCCTCCCTCCCCCCTCTCTCTCTCTCTCTCTCACACACAACAAACCACACACACTCGACAGGTACACCCCCATCCCC
>JAPXFY010002220.1:2500-5000 GCA_030674185.1 Monoplex corrugatus
ATACTGATCGGCAAACACACTGCTTCACTCACTTACTTGGCGGGAGTGCGTGGGGCGTGGGTGTGTGTGTGTGTGTGTGAGCGGTAGATCTAAACTGTATACATACTGCTGAGAGAAGACGGATTGAAAGTTTTGAGAGTTGTAGAGAGAGAGAGAGAGAGAGAGACAGAGACAGAGAGACAGAGAAACACAGAGAGACAGAGAGACAAGAGAGAGACAGAGAGAGAAAGAGAGAGAGAGAGAAAGAGAGATAGAGAAAGAGAGAGAACGAGCGAGAGAGAGAGAGAGAACAGAGAGAGAGAGAGAGAGAGAGAGAGAGAGAGAAAGAAATCTTAACAAGTATAGTCATATCAAAAGATCGACAGCATTAGCCTACCATCTCTTTTTTCTTTTATAAGAAAACCGACAAAAAGAAAGAGGGAAGACACAAAGAATGATGTCACAGATTCAGTTTCAGTTTGTCAAGATGACGTCTCCACGCTCGAAATGAATTCCATATGCACTAACGTCACAGGTGCCACGTGTTGGAGAAGATCCAGAATGATCACAACACAAGCCTTAATTAAGCCTGCACATAAGACGAATTAGCAGATAGACAAAAGACAGACAGACATACAGACAGACGGATTCACACACACACACACACACACACACACACACACACACACACACACACACACACACACACACACATATATATATATATACATACATACATATATATATATATATATATATATATATATATAGGCCTATATATATATATATACATATAGAAAAGACTGATAGCAAGTTTGAACACGTTTCGTCTGTTGGTATCTGCCTGAAAAAGGTAACGTCCACCAACTTATATTGGTAGGCCTACTAGGGGGAGACCATCCCCAGTCGAGCGGGTCGCAGGTGGCGGATCGCTTTCAGATAATTACGGAGGTTAGCCAGGCTTGTCTGGACGACTAAGCTGGGCGGACTGACGGTGGTTTCTATCAGGACAGGGCGGAGTAGAGCCTGGCAAGACCACAGCTAGAAAATACTCTTCATGTCCTATGACAATACAACATCTAGAAAATACCCTTTATGTCCTATGACAAGACAATACCCAGAAAATATCCTTCATGTCCTATGACAAGACCACAGCTAGAAAATACTCTTCATGTCCTATGACAAGACAATACCCAGAAAATACCCTTTATGTCCTATGACAAGACAATACCCAGAAAATATCCTTCATGTCCTATGACAAGACCACACCTAGAAAATGCCCTTCATGTCCTATGACAAGACAATACCCAGAAAATATCCTTCATGTCCTATGACAAGACCACACCTAGAAAATACCCTTCATGTCCTATGACAAGACAATACCCAGAAAATATCCTTCATGTTCTATGACAAGACCACACCTAGAAAATACCCTTCATGTCCTATGACAAGACCACATCTAGAAAATACCCTTCATGTCCTATGACAAGACCACATCTAGAAAATATCCTTCATGTCCTATGACAAGACCACACCAAGAAAATACCCTTCATGTCCTATGACAAGACCACACCTAGAAAATATCCTTCATGTTCTATGACAAGACCACACCAAGAAAATACCCTTCATGTTCTATGACAAGACAACACATAGAAAATACCCTTCATGTCCTATGACAAGACCACACCAAGAAAATACACTTCATGTCCTATGACAAGACCACACGTAGAAAATACACTTCATGTCCTATGACAAGACAACCCCCAAAAATATCCTTCGTGTCCTATGACAAGACCACACCTAGAAAATACCCTTCATGTCCTATGACAAGACCACATCTAGATAATACACTTCATGTCCTATGACAAGACCACACCTAGAAAATGCCCTTCATGTCCTATGACAAGACAATACCCAGAAAATATCCTTCATGTCCTATGACAAGACCACACCAAGAAAATACCCTTCATGTCCTATGACAAGACCACATCTAGAAAATACCCTTCATGTTCTATGACAAGACCACACCTAGAAAATATCCTTCATGTCCTATGACAAGACCACACCAAGAAAATACACTTCATGTCCTATGACAAGACCACACCAAGAAAATACACTTCATGTCCTATGACAAGACAACCCCCCAAAATATCCTTCGTGTCCTATGACAAGACAACACCTAGAAAATACCCTTCATGTCCTATGACAAGACCACATCTAGAAAATACTCTTCATGTCCTATGACAAGACCATACCTAGAAAATATCCTTCATGTCCTACGACAAGACCTCATTTAGAAAATACACTTCATGTCCTATGACAGAGCCATCAGGCGGATAATGACCACGTAATCTGCGCTTACAGCAGGGCAAGTCTTTAGACCATGCGTGAAGAACGGGATAATCCCAACAGGAAACCTAGATGACTGAAGTCTGAGGAACCAGACCTGCAGGCGCCGTCTGACAAACCATACAATGTAACGCAACGCAAAGGTATGAACGGTCATCTACATCAAGGGCAA
>JAPXFY010002220.1:10000-12500 GCA_030674185.1 Monoplex corrugatus
TATGTGTGCGTGTTTGTGTGTGTGAGTGTGTGTGTGTGTGTGTGTGTTTGTGTGTGTGTGTGGGGTGAGTGAGTGTGTGTGTGTGTGTTCATGTGTGTGTGCCTGCGTGCGAGTGTGTTTGTGCGTGTGTGTGTGTGTGTGTGTGTGTGTGTGTGTGTCTGCGTGCGTGTGTGTGTGTGTGTGTGAGTGCGCGGTCGCGGTCGTGTGTGTTTCTAGTTCATATTTGCTTGAACGCCGACGATCACTTTAGTTTTAGAGTGCATATGGAATTTATTCCGAGCTTGGAGACATCATCTTGAGAAATTGAAACTTAAACTGGTGTGCTGCCAAATGGTAACTCGACGTAATCAGTACTGCAGTATGAAGTTTTGGCTTTGTTCGGTTTCGGTTTCTTAAAGACGACGCACTGAAATTTAAACATGGTAAATAACTCGACGTAACCAGTATTGCAGTATGGATGGAGTCTTGGCTTTGCTCAGTGTCACTTTCTAAAGATGACGTCTCAGGGAGAAGGTATTAGACGGACTTGCAGAGTGGCTGAAGACGAGGAGGGTTGAAGAGATGCTTGAGGCAACAAGAGATAGAGACAGATGGAAGTCCATGATCGCCAACGCCATGCGGCAGGGCACCTGATGATGATGATGATGATGATGATTATGATGATGATGATGATGATGATGATGATGATGATGATGATGATGATGAAGTCTCTGTGCTCGGAATGAATTCCATATGAACTAACCCCACTGGTGCTATATGGCAGAAAAAATACAAAATGATCATGGCACAAGCCTTAAGCCTGAACATAGACTAATGAGCAGGCAGGTACTTACAGACCTCTATGCGGGTTAACGATCCCTAAAATGTCGCATATCATGATGTTTTTTTTTTTATATGAATGTTTTACTTGTTTGTATTGCATTCTTATGGAAGACCAGGCTGTAATTTCGTGTTTTTTGTTGTTGTTTTGAGATAATAAAGTAGATTTGACTTGACTTCATCCGTTTTCAGAATCCACAATCCCTGCGTTATCAAAATGTCATTCTAACTGGGTTAACGATACAGCTAAAAGATAAACATATAAATACATAGATAAACGAACAAATAGATAGTTAAATAAATATATAAATAAATAAATAGATAAATGAATAAATATATAAATAAATAAATAAATAATAAATAAATAAATATATGAACAAACAAATAGATAAATAAAGAGAGAAAGAAAGAAAGAAAAGAGAAAGAGAGAGAGATAGAGATAGATAGATAGATGATAGATAGATAGAGAGAGAGAGAGAAAGAGAGAGAGAAAGAGAGAGAGAAAGAGAGAGAGAGAGAGAAAGAGAGAGAGAGAGAGAGAGAGAGGAAAAAAGAGGAGGGGGCTGGAAGGAAGGAAATAATTTTCTCTACAAAGACACACATAGGCAGTACTATTTGCAAGACAATGGGGTGTAGGGGGTTAGGTATTTAATAATAGAGACTGGTTTGCTTTGTTTTCAGTGATGGCTCTATTTCTTCTTCTCTTTTATCCCAGGCCGCCAAATCCATTGTCCAGCCACTGTCCACTGTTCACAATACAAGCACACAACAATACACACGTCCATACGATGCACAGACCAATAGTTGGAAGATATCTAGTTCAGTCACCAATGAGAAAGATGGGAGAGGATCAAACTTACAAAGTGTGCTCACTGGAAAGCAGAAAATCACGAAAATAGAATCAGAACACGTATTTAATACAACCAGAAAAGACAGGCGCAAATTTTCGGCCAACTGGTTTTTGTCAAGCGTAAACCTAAGATCACCAAACGAACAAACACCAAATACAAAAAATTCAGGAAAAAAAATTAAAACAGACTGCTTCATCCAGAGGGACAAAAGATCCTTACGTTTACGCTTGACAAAGGCCAGTTGGCCGAAAATTTTGCGCCTGTCTTGTCTGGTTGTATTAACCCTTTGACTCCCGCACCCTGTCCACCAGCATCCTGCATTGTCAACCATCCTAGCAAAGCAAAAACTTAACCCTTTGACTCCCTCATCCTATCCACCGGCTTCCAGCAGGAAGCTGGTGGATAGGGTGAAGGAGTCAAAGGGTTAAGTTTTTGCAGTTGGTGGATAGGGTGCGGGAGTCAAAGGGTTTTAAACACGCTTTCTGATTCTATTTTTGTGTTTTTTTCTTGTTCCTGTTTGCTTGAACGCGGGCGGTCGCACTTGTTTTTGGATTTGTCTCTGGGATGTAGTCAAACTAGACACAGTGCAGCTTCACTAGGTCACAGCCTGGACCGTAAAACCAAAAGAACTCAAACTAACACTAAATCTTCTCCGGGAGTGTATTCTTGATTTCTCTATCTGCAGCAAGCCATCAGTACAGCGTACAAACGGCGCAATATACCGCCATCACGACATACTTATAGATGTATCGGGTTCGTGAAGAGACAAAACATTCACTCGAGAAGTTTCTGTACTGAAGAAAACCGAACTGAAACGAGATCCAACTAAC
>JAPXFY010002220.1:20000-22500 GCA_030674185.1 Monoplex corrugatus
CTGGCAACATCCAGAACACATGATCATCATCCTGCATTATCAACCATGCTGGTAAAATCCAGAACACATGATCATCATCCTGTATTACCAACCATGCTGGCAACATCCAGAACACATGATCATCACCCTGCATTATCAACCATGCTGGTAAAATCCAGAACACATGATCATCATCCTGCATTACCAACCATGCTAGCAAAATCCAGAACACATGATCATCATCCTGCATTATCAACCATGCTGGTAAAATCCAGAACACATGATCATCATCCTGCATTATCAACCATGCTGGCAACATCCAGAACACATCATCATCATCCTGCATTATCAACCATGCTGGTAAAATCCAGAACACATGATCATCATCCTGCATTATCAACCATGCTGGCAACATCCAGAACACATCATCATCATCCTGCATTATCAACCATGCTGGTAAAATCCAGAACACATGATCATCATCCTGCATTATCAACCATGCTGGCAACATCCAGAACACACTATCATCATCCTGCATTACCAACCATGCTATCAAAATCCAAAACTAGTGTTCAAGCAAACAGGAACCAGAAAAAACACGAAAATAGAACCAGAACGCGTATTTAATACAACCAGACAAGACAGGCGCATATTTTCGGCCCATTGTCAAGCGAAGAGTTCTCTTCTCCCACTGGACGAAGCTCGAAGCAGCAGGGAAGTTTTAGTCTTTGACAGATTCTAGAGTCGATCTGTCGTACTAAAGTTTATATTTTGACAGATTCCAAAGTCAATAATGTTTGGTGCGATAGATCTTGTTTGTGTGTAAATAGTTGAATACTAAGTTGAATCATGGACGTGAGTGTCTCTACTACACAAACCCAATCTGATCATTTATCCAATCAGTCTGAATACATTTTTCACACTAAAGCGGCTCATGCGATAGAAACATGAACCCAGCGCGCACGCCCACCAAAGACGTAGACTGTGCAAATACATTGTTGACTACGGTTAGCTCCCCTCATCATCATCATCAGGTGCCTTGCCGATTGGCGTTGGCGATTATGGCCTTCCATCTGTCTCTATCTCTTGTTGCCTCAACCATCCCTTCCACCCTCTTTGTCTTCAGCCACTCTGCAAGTCCGTGTAGTACCTTCTCCCTGGGTCTACCTGATGCTCTCTTTTTCCTTCAGCTTTCTCGTTGTGACCAGGTGCTCCAAATCCCCCTCCTCATAAAATGGCCAATAAGTATTGCCTATCTTTTCCTAATCTTCCTTATCAATGATCTACCTGTGTCTACCTGCATCAAGACTATCTCGTTTGTTTTCTTTGCTGTCCATGGAACTCTCAACATTCTTCTTAGAAATCACATCTCAGCTGCCTCAAGCTTGCTCTGGCTTTGCTCGTTGACTGTCCACGCCTCGCATCCGTACAACAGTATTGGTTCTATATAACATTCAAGAACTCTCTTCCTAATGTTAATTGATAGGCATTTGTTGGTAAGAATGCTTGTGATCTTCTTGAATGCCGTTTTGGCAAACAGCTTGAATTCTCCGTGTTCCACTAAAAAGTCTGATACGTTTCATGTGCAATAAGTCCAGATTCAGTTTGGAGAATAACGCTATACAAGAATGCTTCATACTAAGTTATAATCGTTTTCTCCACAACCACCATTTATCTTTATTTTAATATTTTTGTCCCAGCAGTATCAGCCATTTCTTTTCATGCATTTTAGACTTGAAAGAATAATGGTGAGCTTGAAAACAAAATATTATTTTCCTTGTACTGTCATTTTATTTTTCACTTGACAAAGGGCCTGGGCTCGAAACGTTGTGTTCTATACTCCAAAGGATCTTTTATAAACAAGGTATTTTTTAATATTTTGTTTTTACCCTCAAGATCCAGCAGTCATATTTTGTTTTACCAATGGTGAGCTTGGTTTTGAAGTTTTTTGTTTTTTTTAAACCATTTTCTCTTAAACGTGGGTGACGTTTTTAACGTGGTGTTAGCCTGATATGGCTCTAATAATCGGCTGGGATTTAAGCAATATGAACCTGAACCAGTATCAGCTTCGTAGGTTATTCTTTCCTTTATATTAACAGTTAATGCTGTCTAAAATTTAACAGGTCCTTTTCCGTTTGTATGGTTCTTTCCCTTCCCCCCTCCCCCCTCTTTTTGTTTATGCTTACAGAAACAAGGTAGACAACCCTACTGTCCTTCTCTTGGAGCTGAGGACTATCACTTGCACTTACCCCTTAACCTGGTTGTTTTTGACGTGGTGTTAGCCCGGATGTGGCTCCAGTAGTCCGCTGGGCTATAAGCAATATGAACTTGAACTTGAAACTTGCAAAATCCTAAACAAGTGCGACTGCCCCCGTTCAAGCAAACAGGAACCAGAAAAACACGAAAATTGAATCAGAACGCGTATTACAATACAATACAATACAATATTTTATTTGTATAGCACAAAATCTTGATAAAATCAAATCTAAGCGCTAAAACAGACACACACACACGCACGCAC
>JAPXFY010002220.1:25000-28750 GCA_030674185.1 Monoplex corrugatus
TCCCCCCACCCTATCTACTAACATCCCGCATCGTCATCAGTGATAGTTAATCAAAAACTTAACCTTTTGACTCCCTCACCCGATCCCACCAACTTCCTGCCCGAAGCTGGTGGATAGGGTGAGAGTATCAAGAGTTAAGTTTTTGCAGCTGACGGATAGGGTGCAGGAGTCAAAGGGTTAATTAAATCAAGACCCAGCTTAACCTGGGGCTGCTTGGTTCTATCAGGGACTCAAGATCTGATACCTCGAGTTCAATCCTAGCCCGGAACATTTAAAAACTGGCCAGCTTGATGCCCATCTTAACTCTTTGACTCCCGCACCCTGTCCACCAGCATCCTGCATTGTCAACCATGCTAGCAAAGCAAACACTTAACCCTTTGACTCCCTCACCCTATCCACCAGCTCCCTGCAGGAAGATGGTGGATAGGGTGCGGGAGTCAAAGAGTTAAGTTTTTGCTGTCGGTGGATAGGGTGCGGGAGTCAAAGGGTTAAGTTTTTGCAGTTGGTGGATAGGGTGCAGGAGTCAAAGAGTTAAGTTTTTGTTGTTGGTGGATAGGGTGCAGGAGTCAAAGAGTTAAGTTTTTGCTGTTGGTGGATAGGGTGCAGGAGTCAAAGGGTTAATGTTTCCATCATTCTAGTGGTGTTAGCGTAGTTTTCACAGGTTTCTGTCCTCTCCACACCCCTTCCCATTTCAAGACCTTACCAGGGCGTAGGGTTTTGCGCAGGCCCAGGGAGTCAGCCAGGTAATTGCTGGCAGTGTTTGGGTGGAGTGCATATAGAATTGTCCACGTGCGACGAATCCCCCTTGAACTACAAACTCAAAACTGCAAAATTCAGAAGCATCTTTATTTGTATTTCATAAATCAACTTCAAGTGGAATCTAACCAGTGGTATTCTAACGGGGCCACGTCGGGCTGGTTGTGGTTTTGTTCTTGTTTTTGACAGACCAATGGACTCAGATTTTGGTCCCTTTTTATCCACTGGACGAGGTGGCAGGGAAGTTTTTTAGTCCTCTTCTTATTATCCGTTGTTTGGTGTTGTTTGTGGTCTGTTTGTGACCGTGCATTCGCGCTTGACAAAGGCCGGTTGGCCGAAAATTTGCGCTTGTCTTGTTGTGTTTAATACGCGTTCACTTTGGTTTACTTGTTCTTCTGGTTCCTGTTTACTTGGGCGCGGGCAGTCGCACTTGTTTTGGATCTCAGATTTGTTGTTTCGAGTTCAGTCCCTGCCCGCGACATTGAAAACTGACCATGCAGAATTGTCCAGCTGTTGAGAAAGGAGATGTGGCCAAAGTCGACAACTCTTGAGATGCTGTGAGCGACAAAAATACCCAACGCCCATGTCCTAGAATGCTCTGGTCTCCCCACCATGCACACACTGCTCAGACAACGCAGGCTGCATTGGCTTGACCATGTGCGTCGGATGGAAGATGGACGTGTCCAAAAGGATTTCCTTTATGGTGAACTAGTCTCCGGCAAGAGATCTGTTGGCCGCCCTCAGCTACGATACAAAGACGTCTGCAAGCGCGATAAGAAATCTCTGGACGTCAACACAGAGAGCTGGGAAGACACTGCAGCCGACCGCTACAGATGGCGCAGTGTGCTCTAGATACAACTCAGGTCAGGGGAAAAGAGGATCCAGACTTCAGAAGAAAAGAGGGTCAGGCGGAAAGCAAGCTCCTGTGAAAGCAATCCCATAGCCAGCATCCACACATACATCCAATGTCACAGACTGCCTTATCAGCCACAAAATCAAAAACAAGTGTGACTGCTCGCGTTCAAGCAAACAGGAACCAGAAAAAAAATGCGAAAAAAGAATCAGAACGTGTATTCAATACAACCAGACAAGACAGGTGCAAATTTTCGGCCAACTGGCCTTTGTCATGCGTAAGATCACAAACGAACAAACACCAAATACAAAAATAAGGAGATAAAGACTAAAACTTCCTTGATGCTTCATCCAGTGTGCGAAAAGGACTAAACTGACAAAAATGACATCATATTTATGTGTTTGTGAGTAAACAGGACGCCCTAATTTTTGTATTTGGTATTGTTCATTTTTGATCTTACGTTACACTTGACAAAGGCCAGTTGGCCGAAAATTTGCACCTGTCTTGTCTGGTTGTATTAAATACGCGTTCTGATTCTTTTTTCGTGTTTTTTTTTTCTGGTTCTTATCAGCCACAGCCGACGCTGCTCCAGAGGCATGAACTCGACACGACACAACAATAGGGCGCATCACCCATAGTCGACGCCGACTGACGGAGGCCTACTAATGTGGATGGGGGTTTTGCGGAGGACACAAAATAATCTTGAGAGCTGGTCCCAAGGTTCAACGGCAACGAGAAGAAGAAGAAAGAAGTGATCATGTTGGCTGCCCATCTTAATGTTCCAGTCATTCTGGTGGCTTCATGTCATCTTAGCGTTACATCGTTCTTTTATCCTCGCCCATTCCCATTTCAACAGTTTGCCAACGCGTAGTGCTGGCAGATTTGGGTGGAACACGTATGGAGCTGTCCGAATGCGATGAATCTCTATTGAAAACAGACAAACTCCAGCGAAATCACAATAATTATTGATACAATTTGAAGTCTATTGAAAATAGACAAACTCCACTGAAATCACAATAACTAACAAAACACTTTGAAATTCCAAGAGAAATGTACGTATAGCTGTATTCTTTTACACAACTAAAGATACTAGATATGTACGTATAGCTGTATTCTTTAACACAACTAAAGATACTAGATATGTACATATAGCTGTATTCTTTTACACAACAAAAGATACTAGATATGTACATATAGCTGTATTCTTTTACACAACTAAAGATAACTAGATATGTACATATAGCTGTATTCTTTTACACAACTAAAGATACTAGATATGTACATATAGCTGTATTCTTTTACACAACTAAAGATACTAGATATGTACATATAGCTGTATTCTTTTACACAACAAAAGATACTAGATATGTACATATAGCTGTATTCTTTTACACAACTAAAGATACTAGATATGTACATATAGCTGTATTCTTTTACACAACAAAAGATACTAGATATGTACATATAGCTGTATTCTTTTACACAACTAAAGATACTAGATATGTACGTATAGCTGTATTCTTTTACACAACTAAAGATACTAGATATGTACATATAGCTGTATTCTTTTACACAACTAAAGATACTAGAGTTTGTATCACACGTTCCCCGCAGCCCCCGATTACCTGTCAAGCCTACTTGAGATCTATCTTCCCTCACGTACCCTCCGCTCTGCCTCCGATCCTCTGACTTTTCGCTTTCCACGCACTAAGCTCAATACCTATGGTCCACGAGCCTTCTCTGTTTCTGGTCCACTCTCCTGGAACAAACTTCCTCTCTCAGTCCGTCAGCAACCTACTTTTGTCTCCTTCAAGTCCGCTCTCAAAACTCACCTTTTCTCCTCTGCATAAAATCCTGACCTCACTCATCCCCCTCTGTAGCCTGTCTGCGCTCGGAGTGGAATCACATTGTAATATATATTTGTATATAATATGCTCTCTATAATTTTCCATTGCTTTTATTCTTTTTCCCCATTTATAGTCATGTGTGAGTGTGTGTGTGCGTGTGTGTGCGCGCGTGCGTATGTGTATGTTCAGCGCTTAGATTTGATTTCTATCAAGATTTTGCACTATATAAATATTGTAATTATAAATATTGTAATTACTACAAGAAGACAGTACAGATCAAAAGGAAAATCAGAC
>JAPXFY010002221.1:0-7500 GCA_030674185.1 Monoplex corrugatus
ATTTTCCCTTGGTCTGGTGGCTGGGCTTGACCTGGTTGGTGCATGTTGTGTGGCTATGTCCTAGGGTTTGTCATCTCCCCATCTTGCCATTTGGTTTGTAAACAAGGTAACTGATGAATAGATCCGAATACGTCATGCAACTCATCGACAGCCCCCTCCGACCCCCTTTCTTGATGTAATGGCTATCGAGCGGCGTCGGGAACTTTGGAGGTGATTGTCCGGAGAGTGGTGATGCATTGGTGCTCTGGCTCCCATCCAGCATCCTTGTGTGTCTCTTACTTGACTTTGTTAACTGTTTATTTTAAAAGTTTAATTTGAGGACCTTTAGACCCGGAGAATGGACAATCGCTGGACAACAAAAACTACCTTCTGGGTACCAAGAGACGGCACTGGCAATAGAGGATGACAGAAAACTAGATGGAGAGACGACATAGATGGATTTGACAAGAACTGGAAAGGAAAAGCGCTGGAACGAAGTGAATGGAAGCAGCTGGGGAAGGCCTACGTCCAACAACGGACTTTCAATGGCTGAAAGATGAATATTGCTCCTGGTATTTTTGAAAGTTTATTCCTGCTGTTGTATGTTGCTATTGCTTGACAGACACAGGAATCAAGTGAGTAAGATGAAAATATGCAGAATCCATGTGTGCAGCATGTACAGTACAGTACAGTACAGTACAGTACACATGTCCGCAACTGGTCCGTGTGTGCAGTTGTAGCATGATTGTGTGCAAACTGTCCTGCACGGGGTGGCTGCCAGTCAGCTGCTGTCTGTCAACACAGCCACACTGTTCATAGTCAGTGTCATGTGTGCAGGGTGGTGCGTGCACATGATTTTTTGTGTCGTGTGCATGGAGTGATGCATGCATGAGTTTTTATGTCGCGTGCGGAAGGAAATTTTGTGTGTGCATGTGTGGTATGATTGAGTTTTTGAAAAACAGCTCACCCAAGTTGAAAACAAAAAGTGGAATAGGTTTTGCTAGTCAGTCTCCAGAAAAACCGCCTTCAGAAGAGGATAAGAAGAAGGAGAAGAAAAAGAACAAGAAGAAAACGAAAAAGAAATAATAAAGAAAAAGAAGGCGAAACAAAAAAATAGAGAAGAAAGAAAGAAGTAGAAAAAGGAGAAGAAGGAGAAGAGGAAGGAGAAGAAGAAGGTGAAAAAGGAGAAGGAGAAGAAGAAGGTGGAAAAGGAGAAGAAGAAGACGAGAAAAAAATGAATTAGAAGGAGAAACAGAAGAAGAAAAATAAAAAAGAAGGCGGAAAAGGATAGGGAGAAGAAGAACAATGAAAAGAGTAAGGAGAAGGTGAAGAAGGAGAAGAAGGAGACGAGGAATAGGAGACGAAGAAGGAGGAAACGAAGGAGACGAGGAATAAGGAGGCGAAGAAGGAGGAAACGAAGGAGACGAGGAATAAGGAGACGAAGAAGGAGGAAACGAAGGAGACGAGGAATAAGGAGACGAAGAAGAAGGAGACGGGGAAAAAGGAGACGAGGAAGGAGACGAGGAATAAGGAGACGAAGAAGAAGAAGACGGGGAAGAAGGAAATGAGGAAGGAGACGAAGAAGAAGGAGACGAAGAAGAAGGAGACGAGGAAAAAGGAGACGAGGAAAAAGGAGAAGGAAAAGAAAGAGGAGCAGGGGACAAGGAATAGGAGACGAAGAGGGAGGAGAAAAACGGATGAGAGAAAGAGTATGAAGGTGCGTGGTTGTGTATGTTGTATGAGTGATGTGTGAAAGTTTGTAATAATAAATGTAAAAAAGAAAATATATCGTAGTTTGTTTAGTGCCATTGGTTGGAAGGAGTGCGTGCTGTTGCGTGACGGACGAATGCTTTTTGCATGTGTTTGAGTGCGTGAACATGTGTACACAAAAGCATGACAGTCAGCAGGGACAGTTGCCGTCAGCTTCGTAGATACCGTCTTTCAAAAGTTCACTCCCCTTAGTCCAGCAAGCTGGCAAAACAAAACAAAACAAACCCCAAATACTGTGCATTGTGCAAAACAGCTTTGTCGCCGGAACCTGGCTGGGCTGGTTGGGTTCACAGCATGAAAGCTACCTCCATGACATGATGGGAGAGAGGAAATGTCTTCTTCTTTTTCTTCTTCTCTTCCTCTGCTTGTTGTTGTTGTTGTTGTTGGTATTGTTGTTGCTCCTCTTCTTCTTTTTCTTTTCCTCCTCCTCCCCTCCTCCCCTCCTCCTCCTTTTTCTTGCTCTTGTTCTTCTTGTTCTTGTTCTTCTTTTTCTTGTTCTTCTTGTTCTTGTTGTTCTTCTTTTTTTTGCTCTTGCTCTTGTTCTTGTTCTTGTTCTTCTCCTCCTCCTCCTTTTTTTTCTTGTTCCTGTTCTTGTTCTTGATCTTGTTCTTGTTCTTCTTCTTCTCCTCCTCCTCCAACACCCTCCTCCTTCTTCTTCTTCTCCGTGACAAGTCGTTGGGGCGGTACACTAAAGAACTGCTCACCAGAGTCTTCCAGCTGTATCGGTTGTGTGCCAAAGCTTGGGTCTCAGCAGATAATTTACTCTGTCCATTTTGCAAGTGGTCAGTCCATCGTTTCTTTCTGTCTTCCCTCCGTTTCCCACTTTCAACTGTTCCCCGAAAAGTTGATTTATCAAGGCCTCTAGATTTATGTACGTTTTATGCCATCATTTTCCTCCTAAATTTTTAAAATCATTTTCTTACAGTAACAGTTAGAGGTTATAAGAAACAAAACCTTCAACTACTTGTCTTTATTAAAAACATGACAGCATGGGAATTGGTTAATTGATAGCTCAGAAATAAACATTTGAACATGGCAGGTGGAAAATTAGATATTATACGAAACAAAAACTTCAACTATTTGTCTTTATCAAAAATATAACAGCATGGGACTTGTTGATTTGATAGTTCAGGAATAAACAGCTGAAAATGGACTACCCCTTACCTGGCTAATAGTCGGCTGTTGGTTATGCATGACCTGTTATAGGTCTGTAGGGTGTTTGGCCGATGCGGGTGACTGCTTTTTTTGGTTGGCTGTGTGTGTGTGTGTGTGTGTGTGTGTGTGTGTGTGTGTGTGTGTGTGTGTGTGTGTGTGTGTGTGTGTGTGTCTGTGTGTGTGTACGTGTGTGTGTGGACGGAGATGGACACACAAACAGATAGACAGACAGATAGATAGACAGACAGATAGATATATAGATAGATAGATAGATAGATAGATAAGTAGGTAGATAGGTAGATAGGTAGATAGATAGATAGATAGGCAGATAGGCAGATAGGTAGGTAGATAAATATATAGAGAGGGAGAGACAGACAGACAGACAGGCAGGCAGGCAGGCAGACATACAGACAGACAGACAGACAGATACAGCGAGAAAGACAGATAGACAGAGACAGAGACATAGACAGACAGATAGACAGGCAGACAGACACACAGACACACAGACAGGCAGACAGACAGACCACTGCCAATCGTGAAGGAGAGGACAACAAGTACACAGACAGAGCTAGCAGTTTGTTCAAGAGCGATTCATCACACTCGGACAATACCATATGCGCTCCATCCAAATCTTTGAGCAACTATCTGGCAGACTCCCTGAGCCTACGCAAAACTCTATGCGCCAACAAGGTCATGAAATGAAGAAAGGTGGAGGGGTGGGTGTGACTTTGAAAGGAACTATGAAACATGAAGCCGACACAACCAGCACGATAGAAACATTCAGATGGGCAGCGAACAGGCCAGTTTTTTTAATGATCCGTGTATAGATTGAGGTGGAGATATTTTACATCTCGAGTCCAACGGCTCTATCAAAAGTACCATGCAGTCTGTGGTCAAGGACATATACATTTTGTGTTATCACAACTGCTGTGATGGTTGTCAATCAACAGAGCTTGAAATGCTTTGCACAGACTCCTTGGCAATTTTCTGATAGTATCTACAATTGTACATGCCTTCAGGAAACGTAGTAAACAAAACTTACTGACTGATTAAAAGAGAGTGAGAGAGAGTTTGAGAGAGAGAGAGAGAGAGAGAGAGAGAGAGAGAGAGAGAGAGAAATGATGAGGGACAGAGAGGCATAAAGAGACAGAGGGAAAGAGAGATAATGCTGAGACAGACAGACAGACAGACAGACAGACAGACAGACAGATACAGAAATAGAGAAAGAGAGAGACTGAGAAAGAGAAAGAGAAAGAGAGAGAGAGAGAGAGAGAGAGAGAGAGAGAGATTGAGAGAGAAATACATTGAGAGAGAAAGAGAGAGAGAGAGACAGAGAGATAGAAGAATGCTGAGAGAGAAAGAGGGGTGAGAGAGAGAGAGAGACAGATAGAGACAGAGACAGATACACAATGAGACAGAGACACAAAGAGACAGAGACAGAGAGAGAAGGAGGATGGGGGAGAGAGAGAGAGAAAGAGAGAAGGTGGGTGGGGGAGGGAGGGAGAGAGAGAGAGAGGAGTGCTGAGAGAGAGGGAAAGAGAGAGAGAGAGGGAGAGAGAGAGAAGGGGGGAGAGAGAGAGAAGAGGGAGAGAGAGGGAGAGAGAAAAAGGAGGGTGGGAGAGAGAGGAGGGTGGGAGAAAGAGGGAGAGAGGGGGAGGGTAGGAAAAAGAAAAAGAGAGCGAGAGAGAGAGAGAGACAGAGGGAGAGACAGAGACAGAGAGGCACAGAGAACGCGACAGACAGAGAGACAGAGTAGAGTGACAGAGAGAGATAGAGACAGAAAGACAGAGACACACAGGAACGGGGACAGTGAGAGAGAGGGGGGTAGGGAGATAGACAGATAGATAGAGAGAGAGAGAGGAGGGGGGTTCTTCTACTTCTCAAGAATGCTACAGCATTATAAAACACCTATCTACGGTCCTAGCCGAACTGAGGTTCTCAACCACAGACATCTAGATGTCTGTGTTCTCAACCGCCATTCCTGCTGAGTCGAGTACCCGGATGCTCATTTGCATTCAAGCTGACCTCTGACACAAGGGCGATACCTTACAGTCTGTCTATAACGTCTTCGGGACCTAGTATTCCAGCAATGGTCAGCCGAGTGTATATTATATTATATCGCCTCTCTGCGTGGGGTTGACCCGGGGAATCTTTCGACATCACGCTGGACCAGTAAACTACCCCGAAAAATCAAAACAAAACAAACAAACAAACAAACAACCACAAACAAAGAAACAAACAAACAAACAAACAAGCAAACAAGCAAGCAAACAAACAAACAAACAAAGTAGGGTCAAACCCAGCATGTCATCGTGTGCCTTGACTTCTGTTTGATAATGGCGACATGCATAGCCAGTTTTTGCCTTGTTCGCTTGAGCATGACAACCAGATACACAGAGACAAAGGAGCCGCAAACTGCTCTAAATTTCCAGTGCTGTGGAGGTATAGGATATTGTCGTTCCGTCGTCATAAATGTTGTCCTGCCGAGGTCAGAAGGTGAGATCTGCCATAAAAATCAGCAGTTCATACGCTCCCCCGAGAAAGAGGGAAAGGGAGAGAGAGAGAGAGAGAGAGAGAGAGAGAGACAGACAGACAGACAGACAGACAGACAGACAGACAGAGACAGAGAGACAGAGAGAGACAGAGAGACGGAGAGAGACAGAAAGACAGAGAGACGGAGAGAGACAGAGAGACGGAGAGAGACGGAGAGAGACAGCGAGAGAGAGAGAGAGACAGAGAGAGAGAGACAGACAGACAGACAGACAGACAGAGACAGAGAGAAACAGAGACACAGAGAGAGCAAGAGAAAGACAGAGAGACAGAGAGAGACAGAGAGAGAGACAGAGGGGGAGACAGAGACAGAGAGGCACAGAGAACGCGACAGACAGAGAGACAGAGTAGAGTGACAGAGAGAGATAGAGACAGAAAGACAGAGACACACAGGAACGGGGACACACAGAGAGAGAGAGAGAGAGAGAGAGAGAGAGAGAGAGAGAGAGAGAGATGAATAGAGACAGAGAGACAGTGAGAAAGAGAGAGAGAGAGAGAGAGAGAGAGATGAACAGAGACAGAGAGACAGTGAGAGAGAGAGAGAGACAGACAGACAGACAGATAGACGGACAGACGGACGGACAATACCAGTATTAGTAAAACAAAACAACAACGAGCAAAAATCAAACAAACATAAACAAACAAACAAACAAATACACACATAAATTACAGACATAAAACCACAGGAAAATAAGAAAGTAAAGGAAGCATTAAAACCAAACATGGTCTCCAGTTCACCCGACTGCGCAGACATAGACGGACACTGTTTATGTCTATACCCAGCTGTAAATAGGAACCTGACCCAGTTCAGTAAAACTAAAGCAGAAACAGGAAGGAGATAGACAGTGCTCTCGTAATGCAGGCGTTCAGTAAAACTGATGTCTCTACCACCTCATTCCCCAATGTCAAGTTATAGAACGACCTTCACCTTGTGAGTTTTAAATCACCATCGTTGTAATATTTACCATTGAAGGTTTTAACAAAAATGTTTTCTCTTTCTGTAAGCTAAGTATACTACAGATACCGGTACAGATAATTCACCAGTGAGGTCTATTATTCATTTTTTTCACTCCCTTACTGCTCCCCCGTGGGAATGCCGGGAGCTCTTTCCGTATACATAGTATCCCCGCCTTCTGGAAATTCTGTGCAAGAAATTTCTTCTTTTCTGTCATTTTCTTTGTTTCTGCCTTGTTCCTTCATTTCTTCCTATCACTTTCTGCCTTTCTGGTCCATTCACCTATATGTGTTCGATAAAAGTCTTACGTACTTTGTCTCAGGATTGATGATTGGGTGCATGTACTAAGTGCATTTTTGGCTCAAGGGAAATGAGATGTGCGAAAGCTATTCTAGGTCATTTAAGCCCGTTTTTGTGTATGTTTTAATGCCCTTAGTTACGTTCAAATTTGTATTTATGTATGTTTTCTTAAATCCCCTGTGTGATAAATTTGACGGAGTGGTAAATACCAGGGGCATCTCCTTAGAATATGTGCGGGAATGACTTGATATGTCTACTTAACATTCCTTTCCATTTTTTTCTAGTTGAAACGGTTATAGCCTTAATATAGCTGTACGCAGGCGGCTGGGCTTTAAACAAAAATAACAGTAACAGTAAGCTGAGGAGGAGGAGGAGGGGAGAGAGAGAGAGAGAGAGAGAGAGAGAGAGAGAGAGAGAGAGAGAGAGAGAGAGAGAGAGAGAGTGAGTCCTCAGCGTGAAAAATTGGACGGGAATGGTCAACGCCACAGGCATCTCCCTAGAATATGTGCGCGAATGATGTGTTCTCAGTTTTCCTCTTTTGTTTGTGTGGTTTTTGTTTTGTTTTTGTTTTTGTGGTTTTTTTTCGTGTTGAAGTATTATGTATGTTTTGAAACGGTCATAGCCCTTACATAGCTCTACGCAGTCGGCTGTGCTTTACACAAAAATAACAATAACATTAGATCTAACTGTCTTACTGTAAGCTAAGTATACTACAGGCATAAATAAAAGGACTAGGACCATATCGTGCTATGCTCTGAATGGCTGCCAGTTTGAAAGCGTTTTTGGCAAGA
>JAPXFY010002221.1:17500-22500 GCA_030674185.1 Monoplex corrugatus
TGCATACATACATACATTCATACATACACACATACATACATACATTCATACATACATACATACATACATACATACATATATACACACCTATGTACATACATACATTCATACATAAACACATACACATATACACGCATGCATACATACATACTACATACATACATACATACATACATATTTACATACATACATATATACATACATACATGCATATATACATGCATATATGTACATGCATACATGCATTCATACAGACATACATGCATACCTACATGCACACATACATACTGCTTACCTGCCTACCTACCTACGTACATATACACATACATGCATATATATATACAATTACATACATACATACATACATACATACATACATACATACATACATACATACACACATATATTCATACACACATACATACATACATACATCCATACATACATACATACACACATACATACACACACATATACATACATACATACATATGTACATACATACATACATACATACATACATACATACATTCATACATTCATTCATGCATACATACATACATACATATATACATACACATACATACATACGTACGTACATACATACATACATATATTCATTCATTCATGCATACATACACACATACATGCATACCTACATATACACATACATACTACTTACCTACCTACCTACTTACATACATACATACATACATACAAACACACATATGCATGCATACATACATTCATACATATCTAATCGAGATTTCACACATTATGAAAGTGAAAATGTAGACGTTATATTTTCTAAATTCCAGGAGTCAGTTCTAGCTGCTGCAGACCTTTCCATCCCGAAACTCAACACTTTTAAGTCCAATAACCGTTTGGGTAATGTTTGGTGGACGGAGGCATGTGAGCAAGCAGTTAAGTATAAAAAAGAGAAATACAAAATCTACATCAAAAGGAGGAAACTTGAAGATCATTTGGAAATGAAAAAAGCTAACACCAGTGTAATAAAATCATCGCTGAAGCAAAGAAAAATTATTGGGCATCATATTGCACAAAAGAAATTTCAGATTTCAAGGATTTCCATAAAGTCTGGACAAAAATGAATCAAATGAAAAATGGAGCCAACTTACCTAGGTGTCCAATAATGATTGATACAAGTCACAAATTTCTTTCCGACATGGACAAAGCTGAAACTTTTGTGGAACTTTTTGCCCAAAATAGTAAAGTAGACGGTTTGACTCCTACCTGCAAACACTACAGGGAAATAGCAGCAAATAACCCTATCTACACTGATCCAATACCTCAGAATGATCGCTGGTTTAATTCTCCAATCACCTTAGAAGAGTTAAAAAACACTATCTTGTCTCTACACAACAAAAGGAGTTCGGTAGGTGTCGATGCAGTTTCAACTGAAATGATTAAACATCTTCCAGAAAACTATATTATTTTTTTACACAAAATTTTTCAGAAATGCTGGGTTGGTGGAACTATACCACAATTATGGCAAACGTCTGTTGTTATACCAGTATTAAAAGCAGGAAAGCCTAAAAACAATAAAAACAGTTACAGACCTATTGCTTTGACGTCCCATACGAGCAAACTATTGGAAAATTTGGCATTAAACAGACTTGTACATTACTGTGATAAAAATAACGTTATTCCAGTAAATCAGGCTGGTTTTAGAAAAGGGAGATCTACAGTTGAGTACCTGGTTAAACTTACCACTCACATCAAGAAACAATTTGCCCGCAGAAAAAGTCTTTTAGCTACATTTTTTTATGTGAAAAAAGCTTACGATCAAGTTTGGCATACGCGTTTATTGTACAAGCTGAAATCTATTGGTTTATCTGGCAATATGTATGATTATATTACGTCTTTTTTAGCCAATAGAACTATTCAGGCAAGAGTGGGAACTAATTATTCTACTTCACGACATCTTGATATGGGAATTCCACAAGGTTCAGTGATAGCCCCGCTTTTATTTAATATCCTTACACAGGATATTCCTAAAGCACTCTCAAATCGTGTTGTTTTGGCACAGTATGCTGATGATATATGTATTTGGATGAATATTACTTTAAAAAAGATAACTCCACAGAGAACACAGAATTACATTAGGAAATTGTATCAATCTGATCTTGATAATCTTGGAAACTATATGTTAGAAAATGGTCTGTCGTTGTCAGCAGAAAGAACTAACATGATGCTATTTAATTCTGGTGGTACTTTAAGTAACTTGCCTACTTTCAGATTGCTTGGTGAAGTGTTACATTAGAAACAGGTTGTAAAATTTCTGGGAGTCTTTATGACATCGAAATTAAACTGGAATGTCCATTTTGATTATATTTCAACATAAGCAAGAAAAGCCCTAAATTTCTAAAGATAATAAGCCGATTACCTTGGGGAATGGATACGAACATACTAATTCATCTATCAACAGCACTTGTACGATCTAAATTATCCTATGCGCAAGAAGTGTTCTTCAGTGCACCAAAATATTTATTAAAGAAGATACAAAGCTTAGACTGCAAAAGTATTAAAATTGCTCTGGGTGTCCCTCTCATGCCTCTAATCTGGAAACGTACAAAGTTGCTGGAATTCTGCCTCTGAACAACTATCGTGAGCTAGCGACAGCAAAATTTGCAGTTAGAACTACTTCACAAACAGACAATTTTGTGAGTAAGGAAATTAAAATCAGGTCTGATGTTGACTTTCCAAAGTGAGCAAAAAGCATTTCATCACAAATGACTGTTGCAACTTACATATCTGACTTGGTCAAACAGTCTAACATAAATATGGATGAAATAGCTGAGACACCATCAACAACGCCTATCCCTACATGGGAAATGCAAAAAGCCTCTTTTGATATTGATTATACAGACGCTAAGAAATCACGTTGTTGAAGTTAATTGTTAGTGTTAAATTCTCGTTCCATTTTACTGTTCCCCCACCTGCTAATGTCTCTTTCTTCTGTCTTCCCTCTGCCCAAATCCAACCCGTCCAACTATCGTTCTACATTTTATTTTGTTCACTTTTTTTTATTTCCCCTTCCCCGTCTAATATCACTTATAGTGAAAAGACGTTAAATCAAAGAACGAACGAATACATTCATATATATATATATATATATATATATATATATATATATATATATATATATATATATATATAATTATATATACTCACACATACGTACTTACGTACGTACATACATACACACACGTACGTACGTGCATACATACATACATACATACACACACGTACGTACGCACGTACATACATACAAAACACACAAACAAGCACACACACACACACACACATATATATATATATATATATATATAGAGAGAGAGAGAGAGAGAGAGAGAGAGAGAGATAGATAGATAGTAGATGGATAGGTGATAGATAGCTTAAGATAAATCAGATAGATTAGATAGATTAGATAGATTAGATAGATTAGATAGATAGATAGATAGATAGATAGATAGACGGATAGATAGATAGATAGATAGACAGACAGACAGACAGACAGATAGATAGATAGATAGACAGACAAACAGATAGACAGATAGACAGATAGATGTTCTTCTTTTAAGTATTTAAAGCTGTAATCAGATCAAGAAACCTAGGATGGTTGACATTAATGCAAAATTAATCATTGCATTTAATGTTTTTTCACATGTGTAAAACTACAGTTTCTTTTGATAGTGAGTTCAACAAAAATATAGATTTTTCCAGTTAGGTATGTATTTTTTTTTGTATGTATACATTTGTATTTATAGTTATGCATTGTTTTTCCTCTTCTTTATTTCTCCTCCTCCTCCATTTCTTCGTGTCTTTCTTTCTTCGTCTTCTTTTTCTTCTTCTTGGTTGGCATGCATACTGGGTGTTTTCTTGTTTCTATAAACCAGACACTAGCATGACTTAGAGGACCTTTGGCGTGCATGTATCCTATTCTGTGTGCTTTAAAACATGATTGTATAATTGCAGTCGGTGCAGAATAGAATAATTAAAGACAGAATTTATTTTCATGTTAGTTTCAGGAAGAGATTTCTTTGAGTGTTATGTAGAACCGATACTGTTGTACGGCTGTGAGGCGTGGACAGTCTGCACGTAAAGTCAGAACATAATTGAGGCAACTGAAATGTGGTTTCTAAGAAGAACGTTGAGAATTCCACGGCCAACAAAGAAAACAAACGAGACAGTTTTGAAAAAGGCAGACACAAGAGGATCATTAATAAAGAAGATTAAGAAAAGACTTGTAAGCAACCTTTTTATAAGACGTTTTACGAGGAAAGAGAAATTAGAGCACCTGGTCACAACAGGAAAGCTGGAGAGAAAGAGAACACCAGGTAAACCCAGGGAGAAAATATTGGACGGCCTTGCAGAGTGGCTGAGGACAGAGGGTGGGAGATGTACTTGCAACGACAATGGATAGATTTATTTGGAGGGTCATGATTGCCAGCGCCATGCGGCAGGGCACATGATGATGATGATGATGATGATGATGATGATGATGATGATGATGATGATTATGATATTTAAAAAATGGGCAAAGGTTGTCCCATAACAATGATGTTGTTGGGGAGTGAGGTGGGGAGACCTCTGCGTTTATTCTGGGAATAAGGAAAGAGAGGAAATACATCATGTTAAGTGCACAGATAACGATTCCATTTTCATGGTATTATCGGGTGTAATCTAATTCACCAGTTTAAATATACATATTACAAGCACCTATGCAAATCCCCCCCCCCCCCCCCATTCTTCCTTTTCCCCCTCCGAAATGCAAAACAATTCTGCTTAAAAATACAATCATGGACGGAGAAGGAAGAAGCGGAGCACAACAAAAATATCCACAAGTATGAAATAATCTTGATGATATTATATCCCCAGAAGCGATGAAATAATTTTAATAATACCAAATACGCAAAAGCAGTGACATCTTCTGAACAATATCAACACCCAAAAGTAACGAAATAATTTTGACAACA
>JAPXFY010002221.1:27500-28743 GCA_030674185.1 Monoplex corrugatus
TATCAATTCCCTCAAAACCCCTTGAAAAACACACAAAGAAACACATATATAAATTCAGATAAAGTACTTCATCCAGAACAATTTTCAGATAAAGTACTTCATCCAGAACAATCTGGAGTGAGAAAGCAACACTCAAGTCATACAAACTGTGAAGCCTTGTTGACCAGTGGCTTCTTAACATTAACAATAACGATTTTTGTGCTGTCTTCTTCTTCTTCTTCTTCTTCTCTTCTTCTTCTTCTTCTTCTTCGCATTCTTCGCATTCTTCGCATTCTTCTTCGCATTCTTCTTCTTCGCATTCTTCTTCTTCTTCGCATTCTTCTTCTTCTTCGCATTCTTCTTCTTCTTCTTCGCATTCTTCTTCTTCGCATTCTTTTTCTTCTTCTTCTTCGCATTCTTCGCATTCTTCTTCTTCTTCGTTTAATTCTCCTCATTTGTTTTTCTTGTCGCATGAGTGATTGACATAATTATGGAAGTATAGATTTTCATTAAATTCGTTTTGTTCCTTTCTTTAACATTATATGCATTATGATTCATGTTTTCATCATAGCAGTAAAGGGGTTGACATGTAGTGTGGCCTTACGGTGTGTGTGCCTTTGTCTCTCACGCTTAGGACTCATGTAGGATGTCGTGCTGTACACGTGGTCATTAGTGTTATTGATATTATTGGTTGTAGTAGCTGTTGTGTCATTCTCCCGCCTCTTCTTCTACTGTACATTTTCTTCATTATTACTATCATTATCGAACGGAGGTCAGCAGTCTGTCTGTCTGTCCGTCCGTCCATCTATCCGTCCGTCTGTCTGTCCGTCTGTCCGTCTGTCCGTCTGTCCGTCATCCTGTCTATCTGTCTGTCCGTCTGCCTGTCTGTCTGTGACAGAAATCTGGAGTCAAGACTTTCTCAGCTATTTTTAACCCTTTATCCCCCGCACCCTAGGCACCAACTACAAAAACTTAACTCTTTGACTCCCTCACACTATTTACCAATTTCCTGCCGGAAGCTGGTGGATAGGGTGAGGGGGTCAAAGGTCAAGTTTTTGCGTTGCTAACATGGTCGACAATGCAGGATGCTGATGGACAGGATGCGGGAGTCAAATGGTTATTAAATGGATCTTTACCAAGGTTAGACCAAAGATGTAAACCCCCTCTTTGTCTCGGGGTACGAGTGTACCCAGGGAACGTTCAGTGAGGGTTATTGTTATTTTTGTTTAAAGCCAAGCCGACTACGTAGAGCCATATCAGGTAT